>JAGKTI010014329.1:7254-21807 GCA_018397915.1 Birgus latro
GGGGGAGAGGGAGGGGGAGGCTGAGGATGAGATGGAGGGATGGAGTGGAGAGGTATATGTGAGAAGGGGGTGCAAGTTGGGAGCAGGGCAGTGAAATAGCGGGGGACAAGGTGACATGGAGGCGATTTGTTTGTGGCCACCCCTTATGGGATTAAGGCGTCTGGCAATAGATAGATAGATAAATAGATAGATGAGTGAGGCCTCGTGGCCACCTTGCTGCTCCAGGTGTAAAAAGTGTGTTTCCTTTTGGAATACCACACCCTGACCCATTGCAGTGGGGATGACAGTGAATTTAAGTTAATATGGCCATAATGTTTGACAAATATATGCAGAATGGCAGTTCGCAATATATCATCTGGTTGATTAACCAAAACTCTTCAATCCCCTCCATGCCTTGCATTCAAGGACGCACTACACATCCACCTAATCATTGCCCCCTTTACTGCCCAGGTCTTGCACCCATATAGCATTATGCTTCTGATTCATGCTACATACAGAGATCCCTTAGTATGGAGGGAGAACTCTCTCAGTGTCAGGAGAGGCAACAATTCCCTGAACTTCCTCTAGCCACTCCTTGCTCTAGCTCTCCAGCTCCATGTTCAGCACATGACATGTCCCCCAAATGACAAAACTCTTCCACGCATCAAAACCCCCCCAGCAAGATCAGTCGTTTCATGCCTGATAATCTATGTGCTCTCTCTTACACACCAAACACACAAAATCAGCATTATCTCGCAGTCGACCTCAAGTACCACTGCATATCGTATGCACCCACTTATAACAAGTACTGCACAAGATGAAGTTACTTCCCATACGCTTGTGGCAAACCACACCTGGCCACTCTCCCTCTGATTTGACAGTACTGCCATCAGCCCTAGACATCACCACTTTTGTTTCATCCACATTTACTCTCAAACTCCTGTACCCCATTCGATCTCTCCCTTTTCATAAATCTTTCCCCTGATTGTTTTTCCTTATAGTTGTGATGTTCAAAGGCAAAGCCTGAGGATTAGAGAGCTTGAGAAGTGTGTCAAGGTTCTATGGAGTGATGATATTATTGGAAGGTTATAATACTCTTTCCATCCATCCATCATCCTATCTAAGGTTGTCCCAAGGGGAGCATAGAAGTCCAGGGCTAGGCAAGTTGGTCCTGACATTTAAGATGAGAGTGACCAGCCTCACACATCCCTGAGTGGCATTACATGAGCAATAAATCCAACCACCCCTTGGATATAAACCTACACAGGTTCAGTCTGAGTGGAACCCCTTAATTACCCACTAAACCATCATGTGCCATAAATTGGTTATATGGTTACCACCCAGCGTAGTAAATAGTTTCCTGGTGTACAGAAAACTGTTTGGCTTGTCACTCAGTGTAGAGTCACCCATAGGTAGAAGGAAGAGGAAAGAATGAAAGAAAGTAAAACAGAAGAGGATGGAAGGAAGAGGGGAAAGGGCAGACACCCGGGAACAGCACTACATCGAGTGAGTAGATGGTGAGTGCCCCCACCTACCACCAAAATCATTTTGAATTAAATGATGTGGTGGAGTAGAATGTGTTAAGTTTTATTGCTTTAGCACTGATCTGGTCTTGGAAGGTAATGCCTTGAGGAATTAGAGGTAAAAAACTATACTGTACCAGTGTTTTGTGAGAGTGTATTGTCGTAGGTTATATCAGTCTCTCATGTCGAATAAAGTAACCTTGAATTAAAAGATGTAATGGAGCTGATAGGGTTAAATCTGAATGATTTTCCTACAGATGTGAAGCTTCAAAGTTAAAGCCTGAGGATTAAAGGGTTAGAGGATTGCATAAGAAGCTCTTGAGAGACTGTATTGTTGAAAGGTATATGAATCAAGCTGAATAAAATCTTATTGAACCAAAAGATGTGGTGGAGCTGATAGGGTGAAGTTTGATTCGCTGTCTTTTGTTAACTGATCTGAGGGTGAATGTTATATCTTGAGAAGAGGGTTGGAGGACTGTATTACTGTCCTGTCGGAGACTATTGTTCAGAGTTATACCAGTCTCTCAAGACGAATTTAAATGTTTGGTAAAACAAAAAGAGTTAAGTTTGTTACCTTTCCATGTTGACATCATATCAAAAGCTAAAACCTGAAGATTACAGGACTGTGCTAAGGTGGTATGAGAGACTATTGATGAAGGCTATATTAATCATGCTGAATAAAATAATCTCATATTGAAATATGTCATAGAGCTGAAAGGGTTTAAGTACCATATGGTATTTTTCCTTACAGATCTGTACTTGGATGTTAAAGCTTGAAGATAAGAGGGATAGAGGACTATACCAGTGTGCTGTGCGAGACTAGTGTTGGTCAGCCTTTCAGTGCACAGCACACAAGATCGGCTGAGGCAAAAATAAACACTAGCGTCTTAAAGTTCACTGTCTTTATTTTGCAAATAATTCCACTTAATGCTTTCCAACTTCACTTCACTATTCTCACAAGCACTGGACATATACAAACTTTACTATCTGCAATTACACTTAATGCTTGACAGGACTTAACTATTTTTACAAGTTCCAGTGATATGCAAGCTTCAATAACTCTTCACTATTTGCCAACTAAACTTCACTGCTTTCACAAATACCAAAAATAATTGTCACTAATTCCAATAATAGTACACTTAATACTTCCCAGCAACACTTCACAAACTCACTAACTGCACTGACACCGCACTATACTCAAACTGAAATGAAAACTGACTGAACTTCACTCAAACTGAACTGAAACCCGACTAAGCTTGAACTAGCCCCTACGCCATCCTTATATAAATTTGCATTACTCGAGAAACTTCTACATTCCACGAGAACAACAGTTGCCAACTTGGAGACATCCAAAACATGAAAAGAGTTTTCTTACATTACATAACACTGTAGATTATTTACCATACAAACCAGGAAACCATTTACTATGCTGGTGGTAACCAAATTTTGGCACCTGGTGGTTTAGTGTGTAATTACGGCGCTCCAATCGGATTGAGCCGGTGAAGGTTTATATCCAAGGGGTGGTTGGGGTTTATTGCTCACGTAATGCCATTCAGGGATGAGTGAGGCTGGTCACTGTCATCTTAAATGTCATGATCAACTTGCCTAGCCCCAGGCTCCTACGCTCCTCTGTGGGGCGAGATAGGATTAGATAATGAAAAAAAAAAACAATTTTAGTTACATAAAATAACAAACATTCACATAAATAAATCATTATAAAAAGAGCAGAAAAATTAATGCATAACTTATGAAACAACTACGCTCACAAACAGCAGGCAAACTGGCAACTCTGATCATACTGGAACTGGAACTAGTAAGACCTCACTATATCGGACTAATTGGGGCTCAGGCCAGTCTGAAATATGCAATTTTCCGATAAAAGCGACATCCGGACTTACCCCTGCTAATCCGGACTTTTTCCGATATATCAGACATTAGTCCGGATTGCATCAGTGGTTTTCACCACCATTGCAGTATTGTACTGTGTTATACCTTCACTACATTAATCAAATGGTAAAATAATACTGTACTGTGCACTGAAAAACATGTCTTTTACTTGTCTTATTGTGGTGAACATAGCTGAAGTTGTCAGGCAGTCCGGACTGCTTTCTGGCTATATCGGACTTTTTCCGATATATAGGAGTTTAGTCCGGTAGCTCCTTGAGTGCGGTAAAAGCGAATTCCGGTCTACTGAAGTCTGTTATATCGAGGTTTTGCTGTACTGTACACGAAATGCCAAGAAGCTTTTTTGAGCACCTAACTGGCAAATCCCACTTCTTAACACCAGTAAATCTGGGAGGTCTATCCCTTCGCTGGAATATACAGACATGCACATTATTCTTCATATCTTCAAGCATCGGATCAGGCAGGTAATGTGGTCTTTATAAATTGCCTTTCAAAATGTATTGACCTGTATAAAAGCTAGTCCTTTTACCATAACTTGGCCCAGATTTTTGTCCTTTTGCAGCTTACTTCACATAGCATACTAGCACAATAAGACAATGCTGCAGCTCCGCATCCTTTCTGTAGCATTTCTCTGTGACTAGCATCATCTTTCAGTGTTGATCTCTTGTTACAGGTCAATGCTGAGGATGGAGTGATGGAAATTTTAGTCTGAGTTAGAGTAAAAAGGGTAAAGTATACTTAACCTAAGGATTTTGAGCCACAGCTCAGGCTGGGTAGTGTCGCGTTGTGAACCACAGCTCAGGCTGTGCTAACCTTCCAGTGGCCGTGCATCACTGTTAACTACTCCACCCCTACGCAAACTTTCGCATGGCGGTACACAAAGACGGAGAGAGAGAGATTTTTTCCTTTTTCACCAGATGATACCCTGGATGTTTATCTTCAACTTTATAATAAACAAAAACTAACAATTTTTGTTTTCATTTTTTCACTACATCCCCCCTTATGCAGACTTATGTGTGGTGTTATGCAAAACCGGAGAGAGAGAGAGAGAGAGAGAGAGATTATTTTTTTCACCAGATGATGCCCTAGATGTTTATCTTCAGGTTTATAATAAACAAAACCTTTTTTTTTTCATTTTTTGTACACCACAGTGTGGGATAAAAAAAGGTAATTGTGCAATCCATGGGTTAAGAATGGTTTATTTGTAGTTATGGTGTGTGGTGGTTTAGAGGTTAGAATGTCCCAGATGGAGTGACAGAATTGCATAAGTTCTATCCCCAAGTGGTGACTGGAGGCTTTTTGGTCACGTAATGCCAGCAAGGGAAGTATGCTGGTTGCCTACCCTTTAATGTACTGGGCTACAGTAGCCTAGCCTTGGGCCTGTTTTGTGAAGCTAAATGGCAAAATAGGACATTGCTATAGCTCCACATTCTATTCACAGCATTTCATGACTAGTATAATTTTGTAGTTTCAGCTTATTGTTAAAACAACATTGAGAGTGGGGAGAGGGCAATTTTGGGTCAAGTTAAAGTAAAGTCTAGAGAAATTGCCAGTAGGCTGTGGGATGGGTGGGGGAGAGGGCAACAAATGTACATAGTTTGGGTGAATTAAGCATGACTATGAATCTGTCTGTCTATCAGACTGTCTATCTGTTTATCTTTCAGTCTTGCTGTTTATCTATCTGTCTGTCTCCAGATATCTTGATATTGTAAATGATCACCACAAATGGATTACCTCTCTGTTACCATGTCCACTGCCATTTGGCTGCCCTTCATCCAGTTTACACCCTCTCTCAAATCTCTCTCCATTCCCTCCTTCCATCTTATCATCAGTCTTCCCTTTCCCCTCCCACACATGCACATGTCCAGCCAGTCTCTTATTTTGTGCTATTCCACATGGCCAGACCATCTCAAGAGTATTCCTCCTAATGCTTTCATGCACATCAACATTAGCACCACAACACCCTTTCACTTCATAATTTGTTGTTGCTTATGAATTTGCTTGTAATTTTAGCATTCATTATTACAAGGATGACAATACCTCACAATTATTATTGTTTCTGTAGCACATTAGGAGTACCTGTTATTCCAAAGCCTTAAGCAGATGAATCCCAAATGATGATGATGGTATTAATGATAATTTTTTTCACAGGTTGAGTGAAATGGCACATTGGATTAGTTGGTGTACCAGTGCCATGAGCCAGTGGATCCCAGTTGATGATGTGGGGAAATGTATCTTTGGCCAGTCAGCTGAGATGGTAGGGTGTGCTGCAGGTAACTCTGGGATTCAGGTTCAGACAGGCCCAAAATGGGCACAAGACAAGAGGGTTTGGCTCTTCTATCAGTGTTCAGGTTTGGAATTTTCATCATTTTGTCCCTGCCCCAAATATTGTGCAGCCAAACCTAGATCTAGCTATAGTATGGTTAAGGATAGTATAAAATTTCTGAGTGCCAGTGATATCCTCTGGAAAAACTGGTGCTTGTGAGAAACAGGAGGCTGGTGTATCAGTGTTATGATGCTGCTGCTGATGATTCATTTAGTTTTGCTTCATTTATAAAAGCTCCTACATGCTTGCAAGCATCAGCCTAGTTCACCTAATGATGGCTTACCATGCTGGTAGATATCTGGCAGCCTCCCTATGCAGTCCCCTATCTCTGAGGTCACACTATTTGACCTCTCCCCAGCTCTTCTTCGGTCTGCCTCTCGCACCCCTACTCCCAGTGTTTACACATCACTTTCTGCACCCAATTGTCATCCCCAATCCTTTCTGCATATCCAGACAATTGCAGTCAGCACCTCTTCATCACAACAACACACTCCAGTCCCATCCTTCCTCTCAACACTTCAATCGTAAACCTAGCCCCCCCCGGCCTCACATTCGAGGACGCACTGCACATCCATCCACTCATTGTCATTTCTGTACCTTTGAGCTGATGAATATCATCTTCCATTACTGCCCAGGTCTCACTACCATACAGAATTGCACTCCTAACACATGATGCATACAGAGATCTCTTAGCATGGAGGGAAAGCTCTCTCAGTGTCAGGGGAGGCAACAGCTTCCTGAACTTCTTCCAACCACTCTTCACTCTAGCCAGAGTTAACTCCAGCCTCACCTCCAACACATAACATGTCTCCCAACTAACAGAACTCTGCCGCACACTCAAGAGTGTTGCTAGCAAGATCAGTTCTTTCACACCTGACAATCTTATTAGCAATTGTTGTTATTCATTCATTCGTTTGTTCATTTTTGAAGGCTCCAACATGCTTGCATGCATCAGCCTTGGTCACCTAATGGTGGCTTTCCGTGCTGCTCGATTTCTGGCAGTTTCCTTATTCAGTCCCTTATCCCTGAGGTCACATTCAATGACCTTGTTCCAGGTCTTTTTCGGTCTTCCTTTCGCATCCCTGCTTTTGGAAAAGTAGGGATTGAGAAGGTGGATGGAGTGGTTGGTGACGGGTGAGTGCCTGCAGAGATTGATGAGAATGGCAGTGCTTTAGTGGACATTTGTGCTGGGAGGGGGTTGGTGTTAGCTAATACCCTCTTCAGGCACAAAATGATCCATAGGTATACATGGCGAGTGGTGAGAAGGGTGGATGGTGGAATGAATGAACGGAAGGCAATGATTGACTATGTGTGTGTGGATGAAAGGATGAGAAGTTGTGTAATGGATGCAAGAGTATATAGAGGTTGAGGGAGTGGACTTTCTGACCACCACTTGGTGGTGGCCAGAATCAGAATCCAAACAAGATGGAGGAAGAGAAGAAGGGAAGGACAGGAGGAAGTATTTGTTACAAGGAGGGTAGAAAAGTTACAGGAGGATGGAATAAAGGCTGAATATAAAAGGGAAGCGGAGGAGCGATTGGGTAAATATAGATTGGAGCAGATGGGGGATGTGGAAGATGTGTGCAAGATATTCGCAGAAGAAATCTGTGCAGCATGTAAGGTGGTGTGTGAGGTGAAGAGAAGACGAAAGGGGGTTCAGGGAACAGCAAGGTGGACTGAAGAGGTGAGAGAGGCTGTGGCACAAAAGAAGAAAGCATATAATGAGTGGATGAGGAACAGGGGTGTCGAAGAGGCTGAGAGACGGACGAGAGAGTTATATGTAGAGAGGAGGAGAGAGGTGAAAAGATTAGTAAGAGAGAGTAAGAAGAGAGTGGATGAGGAATTTGGAAGGAATTTGAGTGCAAAGTGGAGGGAATGTAAGAAAATGTTCTGGAAGGAGGTAAAGAGAGCTAGACAGGGTGTCAACGAAGTCAGTGGGGGTGTGAAAGATAAAAATGGTAGATTACTAGTGGAGAAGGGAGAAAAAGTAAACAGATGGAGAGAACACTTTAATGAACTGTTGAACATAAAGAATGAAAGTAATGCAAGCATAAGTGGCTGGGGAATGGTGGGGAGAAGGAGGGTTGTGAGAAGAGAGGAAGAAATCAGTAGGATGCAAGTGGTGGAAGCAATGAAGAAAGTTAAAATGGGGAAAGCCCCAGGAATTGATGGATTGTGTGATGAAATGCTGAAGCATGGGGGAGAGATAGTAACAGAATGGATGTGGAAGGTGTGCAGATTGGCTTGGGAGGAGGGTAGAGTCCCAGAGGATTGGAAGTCAGGTATAATTATCCCTCTGTACAAAGGAAAAGGGGAAAAAGAAGTGTGTGGTAATCATAGGGGCATTTGCCTACTCAGTGTAATAGGAAAAGTATATGGTAGGATACTTATTGACAGAGTTAGGGAAATTACAGAGGAATTAGTTGGAGAAGAACAGGGAGGTTTAGGAAGGGAAGAGGTTGTGTAGACCAGATATTCATTCTTAGATCCTTAGTGGAAAAGTTTCTAGAGAAGGGAAAGAAGTTGTGTGCAGCCTTTATGGATCTGGAGAAAGCATATGACAGGGTGGATAGACAAGGATTGTGGAAGGTATAAAGAATATATGGAGTGGATGGGAAGTTGTTGAAGGCAGTGAAGAGTATGTATGAGGGTGCTAAGGCTGCAGTGCATGTGGATGGCAAACTGAGTGAATCTTTCCATTTGAAGGTTGGATTGAAACAAGGATGTGTCATTTCTCCATGGTTGTTCAATCTGTACATGGATGGGGTTATAAAAGAGATACAAGGTTGGGCAGTGGATGTTGGAGCGGCCCTAGTGAGAGAGGGCAGTGTTTGGAAACTCCCTGTACTGTTGTTTGCAGATGATACTATGTTGTTGAGTGAAGAAGAGGGGGAGCTGCAAGGCTTGGTAGATGAGTTTGGGAGAGTGAGTAAGAAACGGAATCTAAAGGTGAATGTAGGGAAGAGTAAAGTGATGGTCTTCGAGAGAAGTGAAGCCAGTGAATGTACAGTGAGATTGGATAGGAAGGATATGGAGAATGTGATTGCATTTAAATACTTGGGTAGTGTGATGAGTAAGGATGGAATTCTGGAGGTGAAGTGCTCGAAAGGGTGCAACAGGGAAGGAAGGTTGCTGGTTCGTTGAAAGCAGTGATAAGAAACAGGGAAGTGATCATGGAAGTGAAAAAGTTGTTACATGACAGTATTGTGATACCAACTCTGACATATGGAAGTGAAGCTTGGACCCTGTTGGAAGGACAGAAGTCAAGAGTTAGAGCAGTGGAAATGAGTTATTTGAGAGGAGCATGTGGAGTCACATGGAGAGACAGACTAACAAATGAGGAAGTAAAGGAGCATTGTGGTGTGGTTGTGGACGTGATAGGAAGCATTAGGAGAAACACATTAAGGTGGTTTGGGCACGTGGAGAGGATGGAGAGTGAAAGACTGACGAGGAGAGTGTATGTGAGTGAGGTGGAGGAGGTGAGAGGGAGGGGGTGGCCGAGGATGAGATGGAGGGATGGAGTGGAGAGGTATATGAGAGAGGGGGGTGTGAGTTGGGAGTGGGGGTAGTGAAATGGCGGGGGACAGAGCGACATGGAGGCTATTTGTTTGTGGCCACCCCGTGTGGGATTGAGGCGTCTGGCAATAGATAGATAGACCTTCTGCACCCAGTTATAATCCCCCATCTTCTCCACATGCCCAAACCATCTCAATCTACCCCTCCTCATCACAACACCAATACATTTCAGTCCCATCTTACCCCTCAACTCTTCCATTTTAATCCTAGTCCCCTCCCAGGCCTCACACTCAGGGACGCATTGCACATCCACCTAATCATTGTCATTTCTGTATATTTGAGCCTGCAAATATCCTCTTCCTTTACTGCCCAAGTCTCATTACCATACAGCATTACACTCCTAACACATGCTGCATACAAAGATCCTTTAACACGGAGAGAGACCTCTCTCAGTGTCAGGAGGGGCAACAGCTCCCTGAACTTCTTCCAACCACTCCTTGCTCTAGCCACAGAGCTAGCTCCAGCCCCACCTCCAGCACATAATATGTCTTCCAAATAACAGAACTCTTTCACACACTCAAGAGACCCACCAGGAAGTTCAAGCCTTCCATGCCTAATAATCTTCACCTGCTCTCCCCTGACACACCGAACACATGAAATCAGCATTATCTCGCAGCTGCCTCTAATACCACCATATCTCTTATGCACCCACTTATCACAGACACTGCACAAAATGGAATTACTTTCCACGCCCTTGTGGCAGATCTCACCTGGCCACTCTCCCTTTTCTTTTACAGTACTGTCACCAGCCCTAGATACCATCACTTTTGTTATATCTGCATTTACTTTTAAGCCCTAGTGCCTCATACCATCTCTGCACTTCCCAAATCTTTCCTTCACCTCCCTTTCATTCTTTGTAATCAACACCAAGTCATCAGCATACATCATCTCCCATGGAAATCCATTTCTGAAGTCACATGAGAGGGCTTCAAGTACCATGATAAACAATAAGGGACTCAAAAATGACCCCTGGTGCACACCAGCATTCATGGAAAACTTGTCACTCAAATTTCCATTCACCCTTACCTGGGTGCGAGCACCCACATAAATGGCCATAACCACCCTAACCAGCCACTCCTCGATCCCAAGCTTTCTCATTGCCCACTTCACTGCCTCTCTAGGGACTCTGTCAAAGGTCTTCTCCAAATCAACAAAAACAAATTACAGTTCCCTTTTCTTTCCTATATATTTTTCTTGATTTTGTGGTTGTAGATACTTGTAGGGAGATAGGAAAGTCGATTGTGGATTATTAAGCACAATCAGAATAAAGTCGTGAGACGTATTATCATTGAAGTGAGTTACAGCACTCTTGGGTTACGGAGTTTTATTGTACATTTATATTGAATAGTGATTTACAGACGAACTTAGCGTGATTGCCATTCTCCCCTTTCCCCCTTACTCTGCCATAATTGTTCTCTTGGGCATTCTCTATCCCCTTCTCTGATCTGTAGGGCTTCTCTCTGATATTATATACAGGTAGGAGAGGGAGTTTGGTGAGGTAGTAGTGTCTGGAAGTGACTTCCACATGTTTGAATACGTCATGAAATTCTTGGTTTGTCTGGACTACGAGGATGTTAAGGATTTTTGATGGTCTGGGACAACAAGACTGTGTATAGATATCATGTGAAATCAGACACTACTTCTTGTACATTGTATAGACATTATGTGAATTGACGTTCCTAGTGAGAAACTGTGTACGTTTCCATCAGACAATACTTCTCGTGCATTGTGTTTATGAGATATATACTAATGCCTACATTTTTTCCTGAAGCTGTCAAACGATGAATATTGCATCAGCGGTCCCTTTGCCTGACATAAACCCAAACTGCATCTCATAAATATTCACTCTTTCTCTAATCATACCTTCTAGAACTCTCTCCATTACCTCCATTATATGGTCTAAAAGCTTTATGCCTCTATAATTTCCTCTTTCCAGGGCATCACCCTTCCCCTTGTACACATTTACAGTTACTGTACACTCTTCAGCTAATCATCTGGGACAACACACTCATATATAATTGTATTTTCAGGTTAGTGACTAACCTCACTCCTGTATCTCCTGAGGCTTTCAACGTTTCAGCAGTCAACCTGGACACACCTGGTACCTTCCCCACCTGCATTGTTATTATTATTATTATTGTTACAAGGTAGGTAGGGGCACTCACCATCCACTCACTCAATGTAATTTTGCTCTTGGGTGTCTGGCCTTTCCTCTCCGTCGTTCTTTCCTTCCATCCTCTTTTGTCTTTCTTTCCTTCATTCTTTCCTCGTCCTTCTGCCTATATGTGACTTTACACTCCCTTTTCTGTCTTTGTTTCCTTCATTCTTTCCCTTTTTTCTGTCTGTGGATTACTCTGCACTGAGTGACAAGCCAAATGGTTTCTCGTACACCAGGAATCCATTTACTACGCTGGGTAGTAACCATATAACCATATTTTGATGCCTGGTGGTTTAGTGGATAATTACAGCACTCTAGTCGGATTGAGCCAGTGAAGATTTATATCCAAGGGGTGGTTGGGGGTTTATTGCTAGCATAATGTCACTCAGGGATGAGTGAGGCTGGTCGCTTTCATCTTAAATGTCAGGACCAACTTACCTAGCCCCGGGCTCCTACGCTTCTCATGGGGAAATGTAGGATTGGATGATGGATGGATGGATGGATTATTATTGTTATAATTACTGTATTATTATAAAATAGTTATTATCACGGGCAGGCTGTAGTATGGTACCAGCCCGTGAGGGCAGTACTCCCAAGGAAGGTGAAAAAGCTGGTGATGGGGAGAGCTGGAGCTCCTGTTTCAGTAGTCATCAGGACAAGCTCATGACCGTCTGCCTTAACTGACCTTTATCAGAGTGTCACTAACACAGAGGGTAGGCCAGCATACTTTGCCAAACATTTTTCTAGCTACCTGCTCTTCACTACTTACTTGCACTTAATGATCACACACCATACTCTACTATGACACAGGTTGGTGTCAGTAAGGGCATGTGGCCAGAAAAGGACGTCAAGTGGTTAGAATGCCGTCAGAATGACATCCTTGCTTGGATTTGTCTACAAGATGGAACTGGCTTTTTTTTTCTTTTTTTTTTAAATATCACCACCAAGGGATGTAGACAGGTCATCCACCACCAAGGGATGTAGACAGGTCATCTATCCTTACATGTATTGGACTAGATTAGCCTAACCTCAGGACCCTACACCTTGAAAGAAGTATCTTGAGATTGTATTATTTTATGATAATGATGATAGATATGTAAACTACTGTATCTGTCTAAGAAGTACAGTACAATCTTTCAGATCCAAAATGCTTGGGTCCAAAGACTTTTTGCAAAATGGAACATTTTGGAAAGTGGAATCATAATGACAACAATGAGAAATGACTTGTGAAACAAATACAGTGTACTGTAGTCAAGGCCATTGTGAACAATAAGTAAACTGAAGTACTTGCATTAGTAACTTATCATCTGCTCTTATACATATCCACAAAAGAACTCTGTCTTCATTTATGCCTTGAATATATGAGGACATGATATCAACACCCCTCTATATCATGAAAAAATATTTTGGAAATTGGATGTTCGGATTTGGCAGGTTGTACTGAACAAGCAGTAGTAACCGTAGGCTTATCTGAATGTGAATTTGGTTGACTGCTGGTGCCAAAACTGGTCTGGGGGTGAGAGAGGGTGGTGAGGAACATTTGTATAACCTGGTACTGTAGTTAAGCCACCTGGTTATATCAGTACCACCATATGAAGGGGTCCCTCATAACACCACGCATACTGTACAGTAAAACAGACTCAATAGGCAGACTTGTGTTAAAGGGAACAAATAATGATCAAGAGTTACTAAACAGTGGACACCAAACACAGCCCAAAGTCCTTTCATATCATTTATAAAGGCTCTGACATGCTTGCATGCATTGGCCTTGGCCACCTAATTGTGGCTCTCCACACTCCTTAATGTCTGGCAGTCTCCCTATTCAGTCCCTTATCCCTGGAAGGATTACATTACTGGGTATCAAATATCATGTCTGCAACTGTACAGTGTATCATGATGTTAGAATAGTGTGATGAAGAATACAGTATTTGTATGTGTAAATAAGCAGTTACGCTGTTTGTGCCATGTTCCTCAACTAACTAATTCAGTGCACTGGGGGCACTAGAGCATAGGAGATTTCTTAGCACCTCTTCCTTACTCATTTACTTTATATACTACTAGCACAGTACAGTACATACAAACATTCTAATGTATATCATATATTTTTTTTTTTATCCACACAATGTTTATCAACTAATTTAAGAGGATGTTAAGGTGTATAGAATAAATTTCTAAAGAAGAGGTGTGGCACTTTGGAGCTGCAGATTGGGAGGCCGTCAGGTAGTACTTCTTTGATTTTCCATGGAATGATTATTTCTTCCATGGCCAGGAGCCATCTGAGTGTGCCTTGCACATTATGGAGGTTATTCTGTCGGGCATGGAAGCACACAGTCCCTTCTCCTATCCTTTGACTAATTCAAGAAAGCTTTGGTTTAATCACTCTTGTTCTAATGCTGTCTGCAACAAAGAGAGGGCCTAGAAAAGGTACCAGAGCCAACCCACTCCTGAATCACATCTTTTTTATGTTTCTGCCCGGAATCGTTCTAAGTCTGTTTTTCGCTCTACTAAAAATAATATCATCTGTACTAAATGCTCTCAATTCTTCAACTCAAATTCTTCCCGCTCCTTCTGGCACCTTGCCGGAAACCCTTCTAACAACTTCACCTCATCATCCTTCCCTCCTCTTTTCTACTCTGATAGTTCTGTAGCTATTTTTTCTGCTGATAAAGCAGATCTCTTTGCTCAGACTTTCTCCTCCAATTCCACCTTAGACGATTCCGGTGCTGTTCCTTCATCACTTCCCCCCACAGACTTCCTCATGGCTGACATTAAAATTTCTTCACCTGATGTATTTTCTACCATCACAGGCCTCGGTACTAACAAGGCATATGGGCCTGATGGAGTTCCTTCTGTTGTCCTCAAGAACTGTGCTTCTGTGTTTACACCCTTCCTAGGTAAACTCTTTCGCCTTTGTCTATCAACTTGTACCTTTCTTGCTGGAAGTTTGCTCTCATTCAGCAAAACCTCGATATAACGGACTTCAGTAGATCAGAATTCGCTTTTATCGGACTCGAGGAGCTACCGGACTGAACTCCTATTCAGTATATCGGAAAAAGTCCGATAAAGCCAGAAAGCAGTCCGGACTG
>JAGKTI010014330.1:607-21807 GCA_018397915.1 Birgus latro
TGCTGGTGCTGCTGCTATTGTTGTTGTTGCTGTTGCTGCTGCCACTGCTGTTGTTGTTATTGGTGTTGTTGCTGCTGCTGCTGCTGCTGTCGTAGCTGCCACTGCTGCTACTGTTGTTTTTGTTGTTGCTGGTGCTGCTGCTTCTGTTGTTGTTGTTACTAACACTGCTACTGTTGTTTCTGCTGCTGCTACTGTTGTTGTTACTGTTGCTGCTGCTGCTTTTGTTGTTACTGTTGCTGCTGCTGCTCCTCCTCCTCCTCCTTGCTGCTATTGCTCTTCAGCAAATACATCTTTATACTGTCAGTGGGTATGATTTTGTGGGTGTAGCCACACGCCCTTTAGCAAATATTAGCCACAGTATATTGTATGGGCTGTATGACATGGTGGGCCGCTCGGCAGCAGCATGCAAAAGCTGGGCCCAACCCCATAGATATAAAACCTAGCTGTTGCATGACACTAATTTCTTTCTTTCTTTCTGGCGTATCAGGCTCCACTCCACCAATATGTGGTGCTCTGCAGAGCTTGTATGTAGGGTGAGAAGTGCCTGTAAGTGTGATTGTTGTGTTGGAGTGACTTTGGATATGCATGTAGTCTGTGAACCAAGCGTAATCTGCCTGCGCAAGCCGACTGGGTGCAAGCATACTTTATAGCATGCGACACCGGTTCAACACAGCACCCCTTATGTCTGCCAATGCAGTACTTGGTCGGAAGAACGCCCTCAAAGTTTAACACCCTGGCGGGGTGCAAACCCTCGTCCTTCAGTGTACAAAAACGCACACTTTACCACTGTACCACAGAGGATTTTGATGCATCTGCTCAGCTGCTGTCTTGGAACGTTGTGAAGGCAGACGATGTGTTCCTGACAATGGGCAAAGTTGACCACTATTTACCTAGAAATGCCGCAACACTGCGCAGCTTTTGGGTGTAAAAATTGTCGGAATATATCTAGAGTGGCACCGATAGCACGAGGGGCTCAACTGTTATGAAAGCGTGAGGGGCTCAACTGTTATGAAAGCGTGCATCAGCTACTTCCCTATCCCCCATAAAGAGGATGGTGGGTTGAAGGGAAACTCAAGCCTGCAGTCCACCGAGTTTTAAAGTGGGCCAAGCACGCACAGGCGAGCCTATCCGGTTGCCTGAAGAGGCTGGCCCATTCAGGCAAACCTGGGCGTGTGTGGGTAGGGAACAGGTGCCTGTGCAGGTGGCCTCAACAGTCATCCTGGGATCTGTCGCGAACAGATTTTCGTGGTCAGGCTCTGGTCAGGTTCAGGCAAACTGAGGGTGTGTGGGGTACCGCAGGCCATCAGGCGTCAGGCTTGTGTGGGAGTGAAGACGTTCAACAGAGTCAGATGGGACAATTTACTCCTCCTCATTAACCAATCTTTTGCCCATTTGGTCCATTTTTTGCTCCCCTTTCTATAATTTGCAATATAAGCCATGGCAACAGCCCCAATAGCATACAGCTCCAGGTCATCTGTGGGCAGTGGAGCATCCATGGCCACACCCACACTATGGCGTTTCGCTTGCAACTGAGCTGGACACATGAGGCCGACTGAATTGTGTGTGGGCACAGCACTGTTCGTTGAGGCCAGCCTCTTCAGGCCACCAGACAGACTTGCCTGTGTAAGTATGGCCCGCTTAAGATGAATCAGGAACCACAATCACCACAACAGCCACCACCATAACAATCACCACCACAACCACCACAGCAACAACCACCACAACCACTGCCACACCAACTATGTACACAACAACCACCACCACCACAACAACAACAACAACTACCACCACCACAACCACCACCACAACAATCACCACCACCACAACAACCACCACCACCACCACCACCACAACAACAACAACAACCACCACCACCACAACAACAACCACCACTACAACCACCACCTCCACCACCACCACAACAACCACACCACCACCACCACAACTGTTATGTGACAGGTTTAAGGCCCAACTGCTTGCTCCTTAAACACGGCGCCTAGAGTGGGGGTCCTCTTTTTAGCCTGGGTCAGGTATTAAAGCAACTCCAGGAACAGGGCATAAAAACTCTGGGCAACCAACCTTACACGTATATTACCTTACTTTGATACAACTTAATGCAACACAAGACAATATCATACACAATGGAGTAGTTAGACACTATGGACAGGATTGGAGGGCTCTGGGATGGGCGGCGTAGCCTTGGGCTGCTACAGGTGCCGGCCCAGTGTCATAGGGGTCCCATCAGGTGAGGCGGCCTTCATCAGGAGGCACAGGACAACTGCTGGGGGCCGGGTCGTCTGAGATGGGCTGCAGGGAGGAGTGGTGAGGTGCCCGTCGCTGAGGGGGCCTGAAGGTCGGGCCTTTGGGCTGGGCCCGAACAAGGAGAGCAGGTGCATTTGCTTGCGCCGGCTCTGTCGAGCAGGACGTCGTCTGGCGGGGTCAGGGAGGTCACGCCCTGGTATTCTGGGGATGTCCCGGTGCGTCTGAGGGCTGCAGTCTCTCTCTGTCGGGGTCTTCGTCAGGTGGAGTCTGCGGCGTCCGTCTTGTGGAGAGTCTGTCAGGGGTTGGTGTCGCCAGGGAGCTGGTTGTAGGGCTCGTACCCCAGGGAGTACCACTGGGCCTTACCAGACCTCCTCCATGTGCTGCTCCTCCAGGGAATGGCCTTTGGGTGGAGTGAGGGTGAGGGATCCCAATCTGGCACAGGTGGGGGTGGGCTAACAAGGGAAGTCCTCGAAGGGGGAAGACACAGGGGTAGGGGTGAGGGGTGGCTGGTGGCCGTTCCCTCCTTCCCACGGCTGATGGCCGTCTCCTCCTCAGTGTGACTGGAGGCCGTCACTGAGGTCCCGTGCTCCTGACGGACTGCGGGCGGAGTGCGGCTGGTGGCCGTCACACGCCCGCCAGTGCGGCTAGTGGCTGTCACCGAGGTGTTGTGCCCCGAGAGGACTGCACCCCTGGTGTGGCTGGTGGCCATCACTGGGCTGCCGGTGCAGCTGGTGGCCGTCACCAAGGTCCTCCTTCCCTGCGGGATGGCAGTTGAGGTGCGGCTGGAGGCCATCACCTGCCTGCTATCGCAGCTGGTGGCTGTCACCAGAGTCCTATTCCCCAGGGGGACCACAGTAGCAGTGTGGCTGGTGGCCATCACCCTCCTGCCGGTGCGGCTGGCGGCCATCACCGAACTTACGTCCCCTCTTGAGGAGGCAGTCGAGGTGCAGCTAGTGGCCGTCACCTGCCTGCTGGTGAGGCTGTAGGCCATCACCGAAGCCCTGTTCCCTGGACGTCCAATTAACAGAGAGTGGCTGGTGGCAGTCTCTCCCCAGATGCGGTCGAAGTGTGGCTAGTGGCCGTCACCTGTCTGCTGGTGAGGCTGTAGGCCATCACCGAAGCCCTGCTCCCTGGAGGGCCAATTAACAGAGAGTGGCTGGTGGCAGTCTCTCCCTGGATGCGGATAGTGGCCATCATCTGGATGCTGTCTGGGGCTAAGGAGTTAGTCCCACCCTGAACCTAAAGAGTGCTTGCCCAGCCGGAGTGCAGTGCGCTGGTGCTGCACACTCCTGGTGGTGTTAGTTGTGGGCGAGAGGAGCATAGGGTAGCGGGGGAGATACTCCCTTGTGGCCCTGACCCTGTGCGCTCCTTGTCAGCCTCCCTGTTGCCTCCTCCTGGGGTGGGGGTTGTACCTCTGTCGTTCCCTCGGGGGTGGGGTGCTGCCCAGGTGTGTATTTCAGTACCATCGTCGGGGAAAAAGTCACGTCCCCGTGCCTGGAGGTAGTATGTATCAGTGGTGGTGGTCCGATGCTGTGGTGTGAGGTGGCGGAGCAGGAAGGTCCAGTGTGGGGTGATGGTGTTGGGGTCGTGTTGGTGGGAATATGTGATGTACAGGGTGGAGGATTGTGTTGATTCCTGCAGAAGGCAAAGAAGGTGGAGGGTCCCTCTGAGACGTTGTTTTCTGCCTTGGGCTGGAGCCCACACAGCGTGGCGAACTTTCATGGCTGGTGGTGGTGAGCCATTGGTGTCTCCCAGCTGAATGCTGGCCATGGGTTAGGTGGCCGACATTTTATGCCGCTGGTGAGGGAACGAGCTGGTCTTCTCCCTGGAGAGTTGGTTGGGTGGAACTTTCCACTAGACTTGGTGTATGCGGAATGTTATGGAGGTTGTGTTTAGTGGTGTGGTTGGGGGTGTAGGTGAGGGGGTGGTGGTGTATCTTTTTGGTGGGTGGGAAATATGCCCCGATCTGCTGACGGTGGTGGTAAGTGTGGGCGTGGGTGGTGAGCGGGAGGGGAGGTCGTGTGGTGTGGTGGCTGTGTGTGTTGGCGGCTGGGGTGGTGGTGTACGGGTGTTTGGAGGCGAAGTAGTGGAGGTGGTTGGGGGTGGTGGATGTGTACTGGAGCAGCCTGGAGAGAGTGGTGTAGGTGGACAGTTGGGGGTGGAGTGTCTGGAGCACGGTGGCATGGCCGGGGGTGATGTGTGAGTTCCTTGGTGCGGTGGCTGGGCTGGTGATGGTGGTGCGGTGGTGCGAGTTGAGGGGTGAGGTGGCAGAGGAGGAGTGAGGTGAGGTCACTGGAGGGGAGGAGGGGGTGGGGGAGGATGCGGAGGAAGAGGAAGGCGTGAAACAAAGGGTGTATGAGGCAGAAGGAGAACCGGGGGTTGTCAGGGAAGGCATGGTGATGAGGCGGGCGGGTTTAGGGGGCGGGGGCGGAGGAGATGCGCCGTCCGAAAAGGGTTGCACGTGTCTGTTGCGATAAGTGCGGCAGGTGTTGTGATAATCAGTGGTGACCTGGTAGGGGTTAGGGATATGGCTGATTGTGTAGGGCCCCGTGAACAATGGTGCTAACTTGTTGGGGGTTAGAAGTTGGGCCACCACTACTAGGTCTCCTGGCTGTAGGTGTTAAATGGGGTAACGTCCGACTGTAGGTCCTGCTGTTTCTGGAGGTGGTGTAGTCTTCTCTTGCGGTGGTGAAGGGGGTCGGACGTTGGGGTGGAAGGAGGCTGTAGGTGGTGTCGTAAGGGTAGGAGAAGGGGAGTTTCTCCAATCTCCAAAGGCCCGTTCATGGGGTGAGATGCTGTCCTTTCGGGAACAGGAATTCATTTCCCACTGAATGATTTTAACGTGGGCGGGCCAGTCTTCATTTTTAGTCTCCTCTATTTGGGTCCACACCTGGTTGAGGAGGGTGCAGTGACTCCTCTCGCATATTTCGTTCCCTTGGGGCCAGTAGGGAGAGGAGTGGGAGATCTGGTATCCAAAAATTGTGGCGGCTGGTGGTAGGGCTCGTACCCCAGGGGGTACCACAGGGCCTTGCCAGACCTCCTTCAGGTGCTGCTCCTTCAGGGAATGGCCTCTTGGTGGAGTTATGGTGAGGGATCCCGCTCTGCCACAGGTGGGGGTGGGTGAGCAAGGGAAGTCCTCGAAGGGGGAAGGCACAGGGGTAGGGGGCGAGGGGAGGCTCGTGGCTGTTCTCTCCTCAGCGCGGCTGGTGGCCGTCGCCAAGTACCCTAGAACAACGGGCGCAGAGCGGCTGTGGCCATTTCCTCCTCAGGGCAGCTGTAGGCCATCACTGAGGTCCGTGCTCCTGACGGACTGCGGGCAGAGTGCAGCTGGTGGCTGTCACACGGCCGCCGGTGCAGCTAGTGGCCATCACCGAGGTGTCGTGCCCCGAAAGGACTGCACCCTTAGTGTGGCTGGTGGCCGTCACTGGGTTGCCAGTGCAGCTGGTGGCCATCACTGAGGTCCTTCCCTGCGGGATGGCAGTTGAGGTGTGACTTTTTTTTTTTTTTTTTTTTTTATGCATGGAAGAAGGAACCAAAGGCCACGGGCCTGCATACTGTTCCTTCCAAGAAAAAACAAAAACAGTACAAAAGAGAGCCAAATTCAAGATCCGTTCAATTCGAGATGCCTGGACACACTGCGTTTGAAAGACTGGAGATCATAGGAAGTAGGAAATACAGACATAGGAAGACAGTTCCAGAGTTGACCAGTTGCATAAATAAAAGACTGGGAGTAACGGTTAACTCTTGCATTAGAGAGTTGGACAGAAAAGGGATGAGAGTTTATTGCTAGACGGGTACTACGTGCCCGTCGTAGAGGTGGAGGGATGCAAGCAGACAGTTCAGAGGAACAGTGACCATTGAAGTAGCGATAGAAGAGAGATAAAGATGCAACAGCGCGGCGAAGAGACAATGGTTGAAGGGAATCAGTAAGAGGAGGAGAGTTAATGAGACGAAAAGCCTTTGACTCCACCCTATTGAGAAGAGCTGCATGTGGAGAGCCTCCCCACACATGAGAGTTGTACTCCATACACGGGCGAATAAAACCCGTGTACAAGGTCAACAACTGTGCAGGGGTAAAGAAAGTACGGAATCGGCTTAGCACACCTAATCTCTTGGAAGCAGATTTCACAAGAGATGTAATATGTTCTTTCCAAGACAAATCCTGAGAGAATGAAACCCCAAACATGTTCAAGGATGATGCAGGACATAACTGTTCATTATTAAACATTAGTGGGTAATCCTGAGGAAGATTTTGTCGGGTTGATAAGTGTAAAAACTGAGTTTTTGATGCATTGAAAATAACAAGATTATTTTTACCCCAGTCAGAGATACGAGCCAAATCAGACATTAGGTGTGCCATAGCCTCATCCCTCTTTTGTTGAAGCAACTGCTGAGATGGACGTTGCGGGAACCGAATGGAAAGGTGAAGGGTGGAATCATCAGCATATGAGTGGATAGGGTTAGATGTACAGCTTAGAAGGTCATTGATGAATAAAAGGAAGAGAGTAGGTGATAGGACAGAACCCTGAGGAACACCACTGTTGATAGGTCTAGGAGAGGAACGATGGCCGTCTACAACAGCAGCTATAGAACGACCAGAAAGGAAGCTAGAGATGAAGGCACTGATAGAAGGATAGAAACCGTAGGAGGGCAGTTTGGAAATTAAAGATTTATGCCAGACTCGATCGAAAGCCTTTGAGATGTCAAGTGCAATGACAAAGCTTTCGCCAAAGTCCCGAAGGGAGGATGACCAAGAGTCTGAAAGGCAGGTGAGAAGATCGCCAGTGGAGCGTCCCTGACGGAACCCATACTGACGATCAGAAAGAAGGCTGTGACAGGAAAGGTGCTTTAAAATTTTTCTGTTAAGAATTGACTCGAAAACTTTTGATACGCAGGATGTTAAAGCAATTGGACGATAGTTAGAGGGTTGGGAATGGTCACCCTTCTTTGGGACTGGCTGAATGAGAGCAAACTTCCAGCAAGAAGGAAAGGTACAAGTTGAGAGACAAAGGCGAAAGAGTTTACCTAGGCAGGGTGTAAGCACAGAAGCACAGTTTTTGAGGACAACAGGAGGGACTCCATCAGGACCGTATGCCTTTTTAGTATTGAGGCCAGTAATGGCAGAGAACACATCAGCTGAAGAAATTTTAATGTCAGACAATAGGAAGTCAGAGGGGGGAAGTGATGGAGGAATAGCACCGGAATCGTCTAAGGTGGAATTGGAGGAGAAAGTCTGAGCAAAGAGATCTGCTTTATCAGTAGAAGAAATAGCTACAGAGCCATCAGAGTAGAAAAGAGGAGGGAAGGATGATGAGGTAAAGTTGTTAGAAAGGTTTTTGGCAAGGTGCCAGAAGGAGCGAGAAGAGTTCGAGTTGGAGAGTTGGGAACATTTAGCACGGATAAAATTGTTTTTAGCAGAGCGAAGAACAGACTTAGAACGATTCCGGGCAGAAATATATAAAAGGTGTGATTCAGGGGTGGGTTGGCTCCGGTACCTCTTATAGGCCCTCTCCTTGTTGCGGACAGCATTAGAACAAGCGTGATTAAACCAAGGCTTTCTTGCATTAGTCAGAGGATATGAGAAAGGAATGTATGCTTCCATGCCTGAGAGAATAACCTCCGTAACGCGCAAGGCACACTCAGATGGCTCCCGGCCATGGAAGCAATAATCATTCCATGGAAAATCAAAGAAGTACTGCCTGAGGGCCTCCCAATCTGCAGCTCCAAAGTGCCACAGGTGGCGTTTCTCTGGAGGGTCCACAGGCCGTACTGGAGCGATTGGACATGTTAAGGTAATAAGATTGTGATCGGAGGAGCCCAACGGAGAGAAAAGATGAACAGTGTAAGCAGAAGGATTAGTTGTTAGGAAAAGGTCAAGTATGTTGGAACTCTCTCCAAGGCGGTCAGGGATACGGGTAGGGTGCTGTACAAGCTGCTCTAGGTCATTAAGGATAGAAAAGATGTAGACTGGTGGCCATCACCTGCCTGCTGGTGTGGCTGGTGGCCATCATCACCGGAGTCCCATTCCCCAGGGGAACTGCAGTAGTAGTGTGGTTGGTGGCCATCACCGAACTTACATCCCCTCTTGAGGAGGCACTCGAGATGTGGCTAGTGGCTGTCACCTGCCTGCCAGTGTGGCTGTAGGCCATCACTGAAGCCCTGTTCCCTGAAGGGCCAGTTAACAGAGAGCAGCTGGTGGCCATCAATCGGTCCTGCTGAGGGAGGGAAGCAGCTGCGGAGCTGCTGGTGGCCATCTCACTCCTGGTGCGGCTAGTAGGCGTCACCTGGATGCTGTCTGAGGCTACGGAGTTAGCCCCACCCTGAAACTGAAGAGCACCAGCCCGGCTGGAGTGTAGTGCTCTGGTACTGCACACTCCTGGTGGTGTTGGTTGCAGGTGAGAGGGGCATAGGATAGCGGGGGAGATACTCCCTTGTGGCCATGACCCCACACACTCCTTGTCAACCTCCCTGTTGCCTCCTCCTGGGGTGGGGGTTGTACCTCCGTCGTTCCTTCGGGCGTGGGGTGCTGCCCAGGTGTATATTTCAACAACAACAACCACAACAGCAACAACCACCACCACAACAACTGCAACAACAACCACCACCACCACGACAACCACCATCACCATGACAACCACCACAACAACCACTACAACAACCACAACCACTACAACCACAATAACCACCACCACCACCACCACCACCACAACAACAACAATAACCACTACCATCACCAGAGCAACCACAACATACCCCCGCTAATACCAATACACCAGCCCTGTATGAGACAGCCCTAGCATNNNNACAACCACTACAACAACCACAACCACTACAACCACAATAACCACCACCACCACCACCACCACAACAACAACAATAACCACTACCATCACCAGAGCAACCACAACATACCCCCGCTAATACCAATACACCAGCCCTGTATGAGACAGCCCTAGCATGTTTTCAATATGGACGGTGAGTGTTAGCGCCGAAGTGGTGACATGGTATGTAGGAGGACTGCTGGGCCATGATAGCAGGCTGTAAAGCCTATGCCCAGAGTCGGACACATAAAAAAAAAAACAAAAAAACAACTTCCATCATCACAATAACCATCACAACATCCACCACCACCACAACCTTCCTTATATTGTTTGATAGTTTTATAACTAATGGGAGAAAATTTCCACATCCAGCAGAAAAAAAGCTAAGTTGCCAACGCAATGTTACTCTCGTCTCCTGACACCCCTTGCCTGACACCACAGAAGAGCTCGTACAGTTAGTTGCTCCTAGGTATACTTTTCTGACCAACGGTCAAGAGAATTAACATTAAAATTTTACAACCGTGGAAGTTCATTTGCAATAAAAAAAAAAAAGGTTTTACGATGATTAACTAAATGTGGAATGAATCATGTTGAAGGCTTCAGGAGATACTGGGGTGAGGTTAGTCACTGACCTGATAAATATGATTATATATGAGTGTGTTGTCCCAGATGATTGGCTGAAGAGTGTAACTGTAAATGTGTACAAAGGAAAGGGTGATGCCTTGGAAAGGGGAAATTACAGAGGTATAAAGCTCTTAGATCAGATAATGAAAGTGCAGTAATGGAGAGAGTTCTAGAAGGTATGATTAGAGAAAGAGTGAATATCGATGAGATGCAGTTAAAGCCAGGCAGGGGGACCACTGATGCCATATTCATTGTTCGACAGCTTCAGGAAAAATATATTGGAAAGAAAAGGGAATTGTATTTTGTTTTTGTTGATTTGGAAAAGGCCTTTGACAGAGTCCCTAGAGAGGTGGTGAAGTGGGCAATGAGAAAGCTAGGGTTGGAAGAATGGCTGGTTAGGGTGGTTATGGCCATGTACATGGGTGCTCGCACCCAGGTAAGAGTGAATGGAGCTTTGAGTGATGAGTTTTCCGTGAATGTTGGTGTGCATCAGGGGTCAGTTTTGTGTCCCTTGTTGTTTATCATGGTGCTTGAAGCCCTCTCACGTGACTTCAGAGATGGACTTCCATGGGAGATGTATGCTGATGATTTGGTGTTGATTGCAGAGAATGAAAAGGAGGCAGAGGAAAGATTTAAGAAGTGGAGAGATGGTATGGGGCACAAGGGCTTAAGGGTAAATGCAGATAAAACAAAAATGATGATATCTAGGGTTAGTGGTGGTACAATCAGAGGAGAGGGAGAGTGGCCATGTGCAGTTTGCCACAAGGGTGTGGGAAGTAATTCCATCTTGTGTAGTGTTTGTGATAAATGCACAAGAGATGTTGTGGTATTAGAGGTAGACTGCGAGATGATGCTGATTTCATGTGTGCGGCGTGTTGGGGAGAGCAGGTGGAGATTGTTAGGCGTGAGAGGGTTGAACTTGCAGGTGAGTCTCTTGAGTGTGTGGAGGAGTTTCGTTATTTGGGAGACATGTTATGTGCCGGAGGTGGGGCTGGAGTTAGCTCAGTTGCTAGGGTGAGAAGTGGTTGGAAGAAGTTCAGGGAGCTGTTGCCTCTCCTGACATTGAGAGAACTCTCCTTTCGTGCTAAGGGGTCTTTGTATGCAGCATGTGTTAGGAGTGTGATGCTATTTGGTAGTGAGACCTGGGCAGTAAAGGAAGAGGATATTCGCAGGTTTAAATGTACAGAAATGAAAATGATTAGGTGGATGTGCAGTGCGTCCCTGTGTGCAAGGCCTGGGGGGGCTGGGTTCATGATGGAAGAGTTGAGAGGTAGGATGGGACTGGAGTGTATTGGTGTTGTGATGAGGAGAGGTAGGCTGAGGTGGTTTGGACATGTGGAGAGGATGGGGGATGATAATTGGGTACAGAGGGTGAGAGGTGTTAATATTGGGGGAGGGCTTGGGAGGGGTAGACCGAGAAAGACATGGGACGAGGTCATTAAGTGTGACTTAAGGGTTAAGGGACTGAACAGGGAGGCTGCCAGGGATTGAGCAGCGTGGAGAGCCGCCATTAGGTGACCAAGGCCGACGCATGCAAGCATGTTGGAGCCTTCAGAAACAAAAACGAAAACGAAACATTAGCGTACCAACCAGCAGAGCAAGAAGTAATGGTCTAAGGCTGCGTGAGTAGCGCAGCAGTATTTTCTGACAATTGCTGTGAGCATCCAGGTTTTGCTTTTTCAAAGCAAATAATACCTTCTGTTTGGCCCTTTACCTAAAATTAATACAAGAGTGTGATGGAATATTTTTGGTGTAATCTAATAAGTTCTTTTAAATATTTTCAGGTCAGGAAATCATAGGAAGATGATGAGCCACATGAGACAATATTCAGCACTGCCTGACTTGCTCGCTCAAACACATTCCACACTTTCACTGTGGACGCCTATTACATGTTTTTATATCCAAGGGACAGTGGAGGAAAATACAGTTAATCTTGTCTTTATTGTTGTATATTACAACTGAAAAAAACGTGAAAATAACTGGAATGAAAAATTTATCACAGTTCACTTACCTTCAGCAAGCTATCCCGAAATTTTACTTACAAATTAGTGATTATAGAATATACAGTAGTCCCTAAATTACCCGACGTAATAGAGCCAAACGCATTTCCGGGTAGTGGCCATGTCCGGGTAATGAACAATATCTCCCTTTTATATCCAAACCCTACCTATACCCAACCTTCAACCTATACCTAACCCATTTGTACAGTACCTCTGCTTACTTTGGCAGTGTTTTCCAGTCATTCAGGCATATTTAACATCAAAACACACATAGGAATATCCAAAGTAATGCTAAACACAAAGAAAACCATGAAAAAAAATTGAAAACCAAAAAACATCCTACTGTACCTATACACTATGGTACCGTATGTTCAGTACCCCTCTGAATTTTGGCACTGTTTTCGGGTCAAGCTGCCACATTTAGCCATCAAAACACACACAGGAGTAAACAAAGTTTTGGTAAATCCCGAGAAAACCATGAAAAAAAAAAAACACCCATACACTACTGTATGTACAGTACCCCTCCTAATTTTGGCACCTATTTCAGGACAATCTGCCATATTTAGACACCAAAACACACATAGGAATATCCAAAGTAATGCTAAACTCCAAGAAAACCATGGAAAAAAACAAAAGCAAAAACAAAAAACACCTTACCTATACATTACTGTATGCACAGTACTCCGCCTAATTTTGGCACTGTTTCCCAGTCAATCTGCCAGATTTAGACATCAAAACACACACAGGATTATCCATGTTAATGCTAAACGCAAAGGAAACAATGCATAAATAAAAAACATCCACAAAGAACTTCAGGAAGGATGGAATATCAGTTATCAGACACCAGTGATAGCTGCTCCTGGGCCACAAAAAAATTCCATGGCCAAATATGCCACTGGAAATTGGTTAAATTGGTATAAAACGTATACCTTCATCTTTGCTGGTGTTTATACTAAATTGGTATAAATCATATACCTTCATCTTTGCTGGTGTTTATACTACAGTATACATTAAGCTAATAAATTCACAGAAAACTGATTAAAACTACAGAAATGCAGTGAGAAATAGTGTTCGAGAGTAAAACTTTCCCTTATATGACTTCCCACCATCCTAGTGTAAAATTATGCCAGCACTTTCCAAGACCTAAACACGTGTCTAGATGCAGAATTTCACGAGCTTTCTCATGGTCACTTCGGAATTTCAGTACAACCAATAGTGTTCGAGTAAATTGGAAAAAAAAAAAATCATGAGTCAGTGCTATCAGTGCAAAGGAGGGGAGGGAGGGAGTGAGGGGAGAGCCGGGAGAGTATGGAGGAGGGACAGGAGGGGGGGAGAAGCAAGGTTGTGGGCAGGATTTTCACCCTTCTGTTACAAGGCAGATGGGCACTTTTACCGTACATTTACTCGTGGCTTGCAGTCAGTGTTACATGCCTTGTGGCCATGCAGAAACACAACTCCCAGTGATCAGGCGATTTTGGACATTTGGTAGAGAGGTGGACAGCCACTGTCACCGAATGTGTACTCGTGGCTTGCGGTCTATGTTACACACTCGGTGGCAGTTAGGAAAGACTTATCCAGTGGCTGCGCGACTTTGGACATTTGGTGGGGATGCGTATGGACGTTTTGACATTGCTTGTGGGTTAAAGTCTTATTACTCAGGTGCTAGAGGTTCATTTGGAGTGATCGGACCAGCGTGCGACTTTGACCATGACATTTTAGATCTGGTTGTGGGTTACAGCTTATTTCCCACTCATGGCCTGAGCCCAGCAGCCATGATACTGAATGTTTGAACAAGTTAGCTGGCCAGCTGAAGTTCTTGGGGAGTTTAATGTCTAGATAATAGCAAGTAAATTCAGATAATGGTTTAAGAGAGCTGAGGTCCAGTATCCGGATAATGAACAGGTGCGGATACTGCATGTCCAGATAAATGAGGGCTTACTGTAGTGCCATATGAAAAAGTCAAATCTACTTCTGTTTACACTGTCTAGACCACCTGAGTCTCATTACCCCTTATCGAGTCTAATTGCCCCAGGTGAGTCGAATAGCCCCATCTTATGGTACTATTATAAGCATGTAATGAATATACTGTATTATGACTGGATATGAACTTGGGTGAATGACGAGTTGATCAACCCTGACTGGTATTAACTGAGCAGTAAACCCAAACCATCCCATGGGTTTAAGCCCTTATGGGCCACATCTACTTGGAGAATTTTAACTTACTAGGCTATTAGACATCTTTTTAACTGACAGTATAGTTATTGCCCTACACTCATTAAATGGTTTGGAGGTTGCAGGAAACCATTTGGCGTGTCACTTAGTGTAAAGTCACTAAAGGTAATGTTGTCATACATTAACTGAGTGGGTGGATGCAACTGATAAGGAGTAAAAAACATGAATTAATGTTGTTAGCAATCCATTTTCTCCCTTTTTAGGAATCTAGGAGGACAAGGGCACATTTATCATGTGGAACCTCCTAGTGGAGACAGGAAGCCTAAGATTTCAGAAAGGTATCACCAGTAATGTGTGCTTTGTGAGTGAATGACGAGTGAGTGAATGCCATGTTATCACAATTTCCCTCTGATATAAAATTTACTGTATAGGTGGAATCTCTGATATTTGACTGCTAGAGGTGATGCCACAAATCAATGTTACAATGGCAAAGCTTTTAAATTTTGATTTCGTAATTGAGGTGTTAACCGATTAGAGCCAAACCCTTCCTTGGAAAATCGAGATTCCAAGGGGTTCTTAGACCTTTATGGATGAGTTTTTAGTTGATAACAAAATTTGTTGAATGAATGTATCACATGCAAAGAATTTCAGCTTGATTTCACATAGGAGTAAAGTTATTAGCTTCTGCTTAGAGTGATTGTTGGTTTGGGCCAGGTCACTCATTTCCAAACTTAACTGAAAGTAAACATCTCTGGCTCGCTTGTAATAAGCTTACGTCAAACTGCACTTGCATGTCATCTGCTATGCACAGCCTTCTTTATTCTCCAGAAATCTTATGATGCATGTTTCTACACAGGTACAGTACTGTATCAAACAATGGAATTTTAGCACCTTTCTCCTTGACTGAAGTTAGTGTTAGATGGTTCATACTGACAACTGTGCTTATGTGATAAGCAGTGGTGGTGTAAACTTCCTTAGGTGCTTCAGTTGATGGAAGAAATATTGTGATTTTACTGATTAAGTAATGTGCTTCAACAGAATATATTCCAATTTTCTGACCATTTCATTGATTTCAGTGGATAACCAACTCAGTTAAGAGGGAAATAAAGCTGCATCATTGTACTGCTGGTAAGTCAGTAAGGGGTTATATTTATAGGATTGATTGGCAATAATCCAGTACAGTTCTATGAGACATGTCTAAAGCAGTCTAATGGTTTTATAATTTTTTTCACATGTTTTAATTTTCCTTTATTTCAGTGCTACACTGAAAAATGAACAGAGACTGTTCAAAGAAATATACTTGCAAGGAGAAAGAAAGGAAGGCCAGGGAGAAAAAAAGAGGAAGGAAGCCTAATTGGACTGAAGCAAAAAAGCAGAATAATGAATCAGTGAGTCTTAAAAGAGTTCAGAGGCAAGACATGGCACTTGAAAATGAGAAATTGCATAATGAGAAACCTTGTAAGAGTAAAGAGAAGATGAACAGAATAAGTAGTTTCTGTGAGAATCGTGCATTGAGGAAACTAGTACTGCGCCAGCGCTATAAGAAGTACATAAGTAAAAATGGGCCTGTTGACATCAGTTTTCCTTGTCAATGTGAAGAAAATTCAGTGAGTCTTAAAAAAGTTCAGAGGCAAGACATGGCACTTGAAAATGAGAAATTGCATAATGAGGAACCTTGTAAAAGTAAAGAGAAGATGATCAGAATATGTAGTTTCTCTGAGAATCATGCATTGAGGAAACTAGTACTGCACCAGCGCTATAAGAAGTACATAAGTAAAAATGGGCCTGTTGACATCAATTTTCATCGGCAACGTGAAGAAAATTCAGTGAATAACCAGGTTGAACAGGGTACGTCCAAAGGAAAAGGTAAGATATTACTGGAGGAATCCTCAAGTGTTTCATTTGAAAACAATGGAATTTTCCATCCCAAAGTGCAACTCCTGATTTTGTGCTTTATTATTTGTTATGATCCCACATAATTATTCAAGTTATATGAAAATTATTGGTATTATGATTTTTTAAGGACTGATCATTGTTACCTACTCACCCTTGGTGGTGCCCTGAAGCAGACAAAAGAATCTTCATATACTCACATTCAGGCTGTCAGCTGCTGTATACTGGTTTGCACCAAAGCAGTTTTGAATTGACCACAGCCACCAGGCTTTGCAGATGACAATGAAATTTACTAGTCACTACACCCCTTGTCTTATGAAACCATTCCTTCATAAACAACTGAATTTCAGTTTATTTTTTTCCATCTGCATCTCTCTCCCTCCTGGATGCTCAATTCTTTCATATTGTATTGTTTGTAAAGGCTTCAATGTGCTTGAATGCATTGGCCTTTGTCTTCTAATGGCAGCATTTCACTGTGCTCAGTCTCAGGCAACTTCCCTATTCAGTCTCATATCCCTGAAGTCACACTTTATGACCTCATCCAAGGTCTTTTTCAGTCTGCCTTATGCAGCCCTACCCCTGATGTTCACACTTCTCACTTCCCCCCCTCCCCCTTTTTTTTTATGCAAGGAAGAAGGAACCAAAGACAAGAAGCCCTTAAATTGTTCTCTCCAAGAAAAAATAAAAACAAGATAATAGAGGGCCAAATTCAAGATACTGTACGTTCATTTCGAGATGCCTAGACACACTGCGTTTAAAAGACTGGAAGTCATAGACCATAGGAAATACAGAGGAAGACAGTTTCAGAGTCGACCTATTGTTGGGAGTAACGGTAAAGTCTTGCATTAGAGAATTGGACAGAAAAGGGCTAAGAGTTTGCTGCTAGGTGGGTGCTGCGTACCTGCTTTAGTGGTGGAGGGATGCAAGGAGACAGTTCAGAGGAGCAGTGACCACTGAAGTAGCAATAGAAAAGAAATAAAGATGCAACAGTGCAGTGAAGAGACAGAGGTTGAAGGGAGTCAGTAAGAAGCAGAGAGTTAATGAGACAAAAACCCTTTGACTCCACCTTGTTTAGAAGAGTTGCATGTAGGGAGCCTCCCCACATATAAGAGTTGTACCCTATACAGGGGTGAATAAAAACCATGTATAAAGTCAAGAGCTGTGCTGAGGTAAACAAGGCATGGAGTCAGCTTAGCACACCTAATCTCTTGGAAGCATATTTTACAAGAAAGGTTACATGATCTTTCCATGAAAAATCCTGAAAGAATGAAACCCCATGTATGTTCAAAGATGATGCAGGATTGAGTTGGGTACTGTTAAAAATTATATATAGGATATTCCTGTGGCAGATTTTTTTGGGTCAAAAGAAGTAACAACCAAGTTTTTGAGGCATTGAAAACAAGATATTTTTTCCCCCAGTCAGAGATATGAGCCAAGTCACACATTAAGTATGCCATAGCCTCATCCCATGTTTGATGGAGTAACTGCTGAGATGGATGCTGCAGGAAGTGGATGGAAAAGTGAATGGTGGAGTCATCAGCATATGAGTGGATAGGATTAGATGTACAGCTCAGAAGGTCATCGGAGAATAGAATGAGAGGGTTGGTGATAGGACAGAGCCCTGATGAAAACCACTAGTGATAGCCCTAGAAGAAGACCAGTGGCTGTCTACAACTGCAACTATAGGATGTCCAGAAAGGAAGCTAGAGATGAAGGCACAGACAGAGGGATAGAAACTGTAAGAGGGCAGCTTAGAAATAAAAAGATTTATGCCAAACCCGACTGAAATCCTTTGAGATGTGAAGTGCAGTGGAAAAGCTTTTGCTACAATCCCAAAAGGTGGATGACCAGGAGTCTGAAAGGAAGGTGAGAAGTTCGCCAGTGGAGTGTCCCTGGTGGAACCCATACTGACAGTCGGAAAGGTTATGATAGGAAAGGTGCTTTAATTTTTTTTTTTTTTAGAATAACTAAAAAAACTTTAGAAATGCAAGATGTTAAGCAGTTGGGTGATAGTCAGAGGGCTGGGAATCATGACCATTCTTTGGGACAGGCTGAATGAGTGCAAATTTCCAGCAAGAAGGAAAGGTACAAGTTGATAGATTCTCCACATGCCCCAAACCATCTCAGGCTACCCCTCATCACAACACCAGTACATTCCAATCCCATCCTTTCTCTCAACTGTTCAGTCATAAACATAGCTCCCCCCCCCGACCTTGTATTCAGTGATGCACTACAAATCCAACTAATCATCGTAATTTATGTTTCAGCTTACAAATATCCTATTTCATTCTCTCCACATGCCCAAACCATCTCAATCTACCCCTCATCACAACATCAGTACACATTCAAGTCCCATCCTTCCTCTTAACTCTTCAGTTCCAATCTTAGCCTCCTCATGCCTTGTATTCTATCCATCTATCTATCTATTGCCAGATGCCTCAATCCCGAACGGAGTGGCCACAAACAAATCGCCTCCATGTCGCTCTGTCCCCCGCCATTTCACTACCCTGCTCCCAACTTACACCTCCCTCTCTCATATACCTCTCCACTCCATCTCATCCTTCCCCTCCCTCTCACTCCCTCCACCTCACTCACATACACTCTCCTCGTCAGTCTTTCACTCTCCATCCTCTCCACATGCCCAAACCACCTTAACGTGTTTCTCCTAACGCTTCCTGTCACGTCCACAACCACACCACAACGCTCCTTCACTTCCTCATTTGTTAGTCTGTCTCTCCATGTGACTCCACATGCTCCTCTCAAATAACTCATTTCCACTGCTCTCACTCTTGACTTCTGTCCTTCCAACAGGGTCCAAGCTTCACTCCCATATGTTAGAGTTGGTATCACAATACTGTTATGTAACAACTTTTTCACTTCCATGCCCACCTTCCTGTTTCTTATCACTGCTTTCAATGAACCAGCAACCTCCCTTCCCTGCTGCACCCTTTCGAGCACTTCACCCTCCAGACTTCCATCCTTACTCATCACACTACCCAAGTACTTAAATGCACTCACATTCTCCATATCCTTCCCATCCAATCTCACTGTACATTCACTGGCTTCACTTCTCTTGAAGACCATCACTTTGCTTTTCCCTACATTCACCTTTAGATTCCGTTTCTTACACACTCTCCCAAACTCATCTACCAAGCCTTGCAGCTCTCCTTCGTCTTAACTCAACAACATGGTATCATCTGCAAACAACAGTACAGGGAGTTTCCACACACTGCCCTCTCTCACTAGGGCTGCTCCAACATCCACTGCCCGACCTTGTATCTCTTTTATAACCCCATCCATATACAGATTGAACAACCATGGAGACATGACACATCCTTGTTTCAATCCAACCTTCAAATGGAAAGATTCACTAAGTTTGCCATCCACACGCACTGCAGCCTTAGCACCCTCATACATACTGTTCACTGCCTTCAACAACTTCTCATCCACTCCATATATTCTTAATACCTTCCACAATCCTTGTCTATCCACCCTGTCATATGCTTTCTCCAGATCCATGAAGGCTGCATACAACTTCTTGCCCTTCTCTAGAAACTTTTCCACTAAGGATCTAAGAATGAATATCTGGTCTACACAACCTCTTCCCTTCGTAAAACCTCCTTGTTCTTCTCCAACTAATTCCTCAGTAATTTCCCTAACTCCGTCAATAAGTATCCTACCATATATTTTTCCTATTACACTGAGAAGGCAAATGCCCCTATAATTACCGCACACTACTTTTTCCCCTTTTCTTTTGTACAGAGGAATAATTATACCTGACTTCCAATCCTCTGGGACTCTACCCTCCTCCCAAGCCAATTTGCACACCTTCCACATCCATTCTATTACTATCTCTCCCCCATGCTTCAGCATTTCACCACACACTCCATCAATTCCTGGGGCTTTCCCCATTTTAACTTTCTTCATTGCTTCCACCACTTCCATCCTGGTGATTTCTTCCTCTCTTCTCACAACCCTCCTTCTCCCTGCCATTCCCCAGCCATTTATACTTGCATTACTTTCATTCTCTATGTTCAACACTTCATTAAAGTGTTCTCTCCATCTGTTTACTTTTTCTCCCTTCTCCACTAGTAATCTACCATTTTTATCTTTTACACCCCCACTGACTTCGTTGGCACCCTGCCTAGCTCTCTTTACCTCCTTCCAGAACATTTTCTTACATTCCCTCCACTTTGCACTCAAATTCCTTCCAAATTCCTCATCCACTCTCTTCTTACTCTCTCTTACTAATCTTTTCACCTCACTCCTCCTCACTACATATAACTCTCTCGTCCGTCTCTCAGCTTCTTCGTCGCCCCTGCTCCTCATCCACTCATTATATGCTTTTTTCTTTTGTGCCACAGCCTCTCTCACCTCTTCAGTCCACCATGCTGTTCCCTGAACCCCCTTTTGTCTTCTCTTCACTCCACACACCACCTCACATGCTGCACAGATTTCTTCTGTGAATACCTTGCACACACCCTCCACGTCCCCCATCTGCTCCAATCTATATTTACCCAGTCGCTCCTCCCCTTCCCTTCTATATTCAGCCTTTATTCCATCCTCTTGTAACTTTTCTACCCTCCTTGTAACAAATACTTCCTCCTGTCTTTCCCTTCTTCTCTTCCTCCATCTTGTTTGGATTCTGATTCTGGCCACGACCAAGTGGTGGTCAGAAAGTCCACTCCCCCAACCTCTATATACTCTTGCATCCATTACACATCTTCTCATCCTTTCATCCACACACACATAGTCAATCATTCCCTTCCGTTCATTCATTCCCCCGTCCTCTCTTCTCACCACTCGCCATGTATACCTATGGATCATTTTGTGCCTGAAGAGGGTATTAACTACCACCAACCCCCTCCCAGCACAAATGTCCACTAAAGCACTGCCATTCTCATCCATCTCTGCAGGCACACCCCACTCACCAACTACTCCATCCACCTTCTCATTCCCTACTTTTCCATTCATATCTCCAATCAGAAACACTCTCTCATTCCTTTCAAACTTTTCCAAGCAGGCTTCCACATTTGTCCAAAACTCTTCTCTCACTCTACTTACACGATCTTGCGTTGGCGCATACACGCACACAATTGCCCACATTTGTAGTCCAACTTTCACTCTTACCCACACAATCCTTGACCCAACTGATCCATACTCTCTTACATTCTCCTTCCACCTGTTGCTCACAACAATACACACTCCCTCTTTCGCCCTCTCATTCTCACCCACTCCCGCGCATATACCCCATCCATATTCCCATTCTCTCACACTCTCACCTCGCCATTTAGTTTCAGTTATTCCACATATATCCACTTTCGCACTCTCAAGCACCTGTACAATCTCTCTCTCTTTCACCTCATCATTCATACCCCTCACATTCCAGGTCGCAATCTTAATCTCGTCCTTTGTCCATTCCTTTGTC
>JAGKTI010014331.1:0-21806 GCA_018397915.1 Birgus latro
GCAGGCTGTGAAGCCTATGCCCAGAGTCGAAAAAAGAAAAAGAAAAAAAAATGCCCTGGCAAACTCAGGAAATGCACAAGTAATTCAAATCAACAGTAGACTAGAAGCACCTATGACCCATAAAAGGAGACTGGATAGCCATACAGTTATTGCCTTCAGTGAAGAGTTGGGTTCTTGTCCAAGAGGACTGAACTTAATAGGCAGGTATGGTTGAGTGACACAGATACTGAAAACACAGGGGGAAGCAGAAGGACAGGAGATCTAAAATCATCAGTCTAATGGATTTGACAAGATAGGGGGAATCAGAAGGAAGGGAGCTCTAAAATCATGAGTCTTATAGATTAAAGACGTAATTTCAAAAACTATCCATTAAATTGAGGAAGGGAATATTAAAAAGGAACAAAAATCTCTTGCTGTGGCCATAATTGGATAGTGATGTCAGGGAAGGTCACATGCAATAAACACAATCTGATTTAAAAAAAAAAAAAAAATCATCAACAGATCAGCTGCACCTCACACTTCAGTCTGGCAAGTATTGGCTGTAGGGATCCAGGAGTGAGGAGGACATTGCTGGGGTTCTGGCTAAGGTCAAGAGGGTGTATGATCCTGTGAGGCATTGCCATGCAATGCCTGATTAAGGTCATCATCTGAGTCATCTGAGATCATTGCTTTCCTGATGACAGCCAAAGAGGGCATGAAGCACAAGTGGTGTCTGAAGTCAAATGGGACATTACAGACAAGATCTGTATGTTGCAGAAAATGTCATTGTAATTCTCCATAAGGAGCAGAGAACAGTTACTGCTGAATGAATCATGTCTCCACCGCAGATCAGTGCTGGGAAGGTGAGGGCTTCACTAGATCCGCAGTATATGTTGGGTGACAGGTAGAGTTATGAATGCCTTGTTGAGTGTCTTAATTAGGCAATGACTTATTGCATTGTGGCCATCCCCTACTGACCTTGGCTGTGGATAGAACATGACTTACAGTAAACAGAGCATAGCCTGGAGAGAGCTTTGTTGTCACTACCTCACAGTTAACACCTCTGATGATTGGTATAAGTCTGGCTCTCGCTATACTGAAATGGGTGGCACTGATATCCACTATACATAGAGCATGACACCTTGTTCCAACATGTACTGTAATGAGGCTGTGAAAGAAAAGCTGGCAGGTGTACCATAATAATGTAGGTGTGAGATGCAGCAGGGGCTGACTGGGTAGACCAAATGCCCAGTGGAAACCTTAGAGGGAAGAAAGCTAGCAAAGTAGAGTTAGACACCCAGGTAATCCTGCTTGTCAATCCGCACAAGAATCCCAGAGAGGAGGCAATGAACAATAACCATGGCACAGCAATCAACCAGATGAAACTGGTCACAAGTTCCTGGTTAGACATCAAAGGGGATAATACTGCCATGGGAGACTTCCATTCCAGGTCTAGGGATAGGCTTCCTGCAACTGACATTACATGAGCTAAGCACAGCTCATGTCTCACTGACTGTGACTTGTATGCAGTACAAGTCCAGTTTGGCTTTGTGCATGTTTATTTACCATCACCAAGTTTACAGAGTACAAGTCCAGTTTGGTTTTGTGCATGTTTATTTACCACCATCAATGTTACAGAGTACAAGTCCAGTTTGGTTTTGTGCATGTTTATTTACCATCATCAAGTGAGAGAGGGCAGTGTCTGTAAACTCCCTGTACTACTGTTTGCAGATGATACTGTGTTGTTAAGTGAAGATGAAGGGAACCTGCAGGTCTTGGTGAATGAGTTGGGGAGAGTGTGTAAGAAATGGAATCTAAAGGTGAATGTAGGGAAGAGTAAAGTTATGGTCTTCGAGAGAAGTAAAGTCAGTGAATGTATAGTGAGGTTGGTCGAGGAGGAAATGGAAAATGTGAGTGCGTGTAAGTACTTGGGTAGTGCAATGAGTAAGGATGGAAGCTAAGAGGTTGAAGTGCTTGAAAGGGTACAACAGGGAAGAAAGGTTGCTGGTTCCTTGAAAGCAGTGATAACAAACAGCATCATAGAACTGTGAAAGTTACTACATGGTAGTGTTGTGATACCAACTCTAACATATGGAAGTGAAGCTTGGACTTTGTTGGAGGGACAGAAGTCAAGAGTGACAGCAGTGTAAATGAGTTATTTGAAAGGAGCATATGGAGTCACATGGAGAGATAGACTGACAAATGAGGAAGTGAAGGTGCATTGTGGTGTGGATATGGATATGATAGGAAACATTAGGAGAAACACATTGAGGTGGTTGGGCCACATGGAAAAAATGGAGAGTGAAAGATTGACGAGGAGAAAGTATGTGAGTGAGGTGGAAGGGGGGAGAGGGAGGAGGCCAAGGATGAGACGGAGGGATGGATGGAGGGGAGAGGTATATGAGAGAGGGGGGGGGGTGAGCTAGAAGCAGGGCAATGAAATGGCAGGGGACATGGTGACATGGAGGCGGTTTGTTTTTGGCCACCCCTTACGGGAGTAAGGCATCTGGCAAAAGATAGATAGATAGAAGTTTATAGAGATAAAATTACACACAGTAATATGAATAAAACTATTCAACTGGCCATGATTCAATGATTGCATATGTATATACCATTGAAACAAATATACTTCCCAAACCCACTAGGATACACTCCCCCCCCCACACTCCTCTATGTCAAATATCAATACAAATACTATTTAACAATCACCAACAAATACTATTAAACATTCACCAGTAGTACTTTATTAAGTGTGTTATGCCTTGTATGACTATGCAATATATATCATTTATGTACTGGAGGAACAACACTTTCTTCAGGGTTTATAAACCCTTTACTATCGGGAAGCTGGAGTCAACTTTGGGATTTCTTGTGAAACAGTCTAAAAACAACATGTCATTATTATACTAATTATGTTGTTGCTGTTGTTGCATATCCCAGTCAGTCTGGCCAAGCAGACCCATCAACCACAAGCAAGCAGCCACCTTCCTGTAAAAGACAGTGCCTTGCTATGATTAGAACTGGGTCCTTCCACATGGCAAGGTGCAGAGAAAAAGGAGTAAGCACAACCCCTAAAAGGATGAGCTGTGTATAGGAGATATGTACGAGTGATAGTCTTAACCTGCACTCTGACACCTTGGTAAATGGGGTCAAGCTCCTCACTTGGGAGTGCTGTGCAAAGTCAGTTATTGGGCCTTGATCCAATGTCTCTCCCACGGCAATGCTTGCGCTTCACAGGACAACAATAACCACCCACCTACAACCTTTTTGGTGGGCTAACAGGTGTTACACCTTGCCAAAGCGCAACCAAGAACTATGCAGGGTAGGTGGGGATCTATCTTTCCTGAGCAGGATACATGCTCTGGTCACATACCCCAACCAATAATGTGAAGTCTGACTACATAGCAGGAGAATGCGACATATTACCAACATGAAATGAGGACCCACTGTATCTGAGAGAAGTCAGGCTTCCATTTTGTGGGTAAATTGAAATCATTTTCATAGATCATCTATCCACAACAAATCTACTAGCAACAGGCTTTTCTCAGAAATCATACCAAGCTTTTATGAACCTTAATAATCCTCTATCATTTATCCAGAATGCTCAGTGAAGAAGCAGAAATGCTGACCTTGACAGATAGGTTGTGCAGGGGCAGATCCCCTACGAGTAGCCAGGTAGCGGTGGTCTGGTCGTTCAGCTCCACCACGTAGTCCTCCCCAGAGGTCCTCTGGTCGTAGTACTGGGGCCGACCCTCTCCGACCCTGAGCGTATAAATTTCCCTATCGGGAAGCAATATATCATTTTTTTATTTACATACTTGTACCATTATATTTTTTCTAGCAGCAATAAACAAGTTATAAACTCTATCCAGCTATCACTGTATCATTTATAAAGGCTCCAAAATGCCTGCATTCATCAGCCTTTGCCACATATTAGAAGCTCTCCACCCTGCTCGATGCCTCCCTATTCAGACCTTTATCCCTGAGATCACACTCTATGCCCTCATCCCACGTCTTTTTCAGTTTGCCTCTCACAATATTGGGGGAGGGGTTGGGAGGGGTAGACCGAGAAAGACATGGGATGAGGTCATTAAATGTGACTTAAGGGTTAAGGGACTGAATAGGGAGGCTGCCAGAGATCGAGCAGCATGGAGAGCCGCCATTAGGTGACCAAGGCCGACACATGCAAGCATGTTGGAGCCTTCAAAAATGAGCGATGATGAGCGATGAACCCTACCCACAAAATTCACACTTCTCACCTTTGACACTCAACTGTAATTCTTCATCCTCTCAACATGCCCCAACTATCTCAATCTACCCCTCCCCATAACAACACCAATACATCCAGTCTTTTATTGCCTCATTAAAAACAAAGAGGCCTGAGGCTATGCTACCTAGTGCAAACATTTAAGGCAAGAATTACTCATCTTGGGCCACTTCTGGTTGGAGCATCTTAAACCACTAGACCACCAGGGATCCATTTGCTGTTTACACAGTTACCAAGAAATGTAACAAATGGTTCCTTGCGCCATATGCAATTTGGTCTGTCATGCAGTACATATTCATCTGGAGGTAGCACTAATAGCAAATGTGCGTTTGGAAGGATTCTAGAACTACCACAAAAGAAAAGCAATATTTAAGCAAAAACAGCTACAAAAAGCTAGGTTCTGTGAAGCCTCTTATATCTGTCCAACAATCTGGGGACTGGGGTTCCGCCGGCATAGATTATGGGTCCGGGGCGAGATGGGGCTCGAACCTGTGCTAGAGGGTACAGGGCATTGCGGTTCCCAGGCTGCCGCTTCCGCTCAACTGAGACAGAGAGGGGCCCGAACCTGGGAGTAGCGCCCCAGGAGGCTGCCCTATCAGTGAGTGTATAATGGCGGGGCAGTTGCAGTGCCAAGCCGCACTTGGAGGGTGTCCCTTCAGCAGTCCTGGCAGGGTGCCCCGAGGCCACTAACACAGCCACTGGTAAGCTGGTGGGCTAGGGGTCCTAGATCCATTGCCTGGACCTGGGACTGTGCAATGGGTCGGGCCTTTGGAATGTTTACCCCCCTTTATCTTACCGGCTATGAACTACAAATACAAGCACCGAAGCAAACCTGAGGACAGCAAATCACCCAGGGGGTTTAGGGTGGGTTCGTGGAATGTGGGAAGTTTGAGAGGAAGAGCATGGAAAGTCGTTGAGGCATTCAGTAAGAGGTGGATGGATGTGGCATGTTTGCAGGAAGTCAGGTATAGGGGTGGATCAGCCAGAAAGATTGTTGGGAAGGATTGCTACTATAAGTTGTTTTGGCAGGGGGGAACTGACGGATATGGGGGTGTGGGTGTGTTGGTTGCAGAGAAATGGGTGGAATATGTCATGAATGTTATGAGAGTAAGTAATAGGATATTAGTAGTGAAAATTTTGATCAGGCAGAAAATGATTTCAGTTATATGGGCATGTGCTCCACAGGTAGGATTGGATGACGCAGAGAAGGATAGATTTTGGGATGATTTAATACGTGTAGTAAGTGGTATGGGTGATGATGAGGTAGTGGTTCTGGGAGGGGATTTAAATGGTCATGTGGGTGAACCAGCTCAAGGTTATGAAGGAGTCCATGGAGGATGTGCATATGGTGTCAGGAATGCAGAAGGGGAAAGAATACTCGAGTTTGGGGAGGCTATGGACATGATTGTGTGCAACACACATTTTAGGAAAAGAATGAGCCGGTTGATTACGTACGAGTCCGGGGGAAATAGTAGTCAGATAGACTATTTTCTGGTCAGGAGGGTTGATAGGAGATTAGTGAGGGATGTTAAAGTTATAGGAAGCGAGGAGTGTGTGCAGCAGCACAAATTGTTGATTTGTGACGTGGTGCTTAAGGAACGAATGACGAGAAGGAGGACATATGTACCTAGGAGGAAAATATGGAAGCTGGGAAACCAATCAGTAAGGGATGCCTTTTATAGTGAGATGAGGAGAGTGGTGGCTGAACATGAACCCGTAGATAGAGGCGTTAATGAACAGTATAGAGCCCTTAAGAACAACTTCTTGAGAGTTACCGATGCAATATGCGGTTAGACAAGAGGCCCACCAAGACATAAAGTAACTTGGTGGTGGGATGAGGGTGTAGAAGCTGCAGTTAAGGAGAAAAGAAGGCTTTTCCGGGAATGGAAGAATGGTGGTAACAGGGAGGAGTACTTGGCTGCCAAGCGCAGGGCTAGAAGAGAGGTATACAGGGCAAAGTCTGAGTCACAGAGACTTTTACTTGATAATCTAAATCATGGAGAAAGGAAAAATATGATTTTTAGGGTGGCAAATAAGGTGAAGAGGGATAATCGGGACATTGTAGGTGAGCAGTGTGTGAAGAATGATGATGGAAGGGTAGTGGTGAACAGTGAGGATATCAAAGATGCATGGAGAGAGCATTATAGCCGGTTGTTGAATGAGGAGTTTGATTGGGATAGAGAAGGTATGGAGCCAGCTGATCCAGTGTTTAGCCCTTGGCTTTTGATTGATGCTGCAACTGTGAGTGAGGCAATAGGCAGGATGCAGGTGGGGAAGGCGGCAGGTGTGTCTGGGTTGACTGCCGAAATGTTGAAGGCCTCAGGAGATACTGGGGTGAGGTTAGTCACTGACCTAATAAATATGATTATATATGAGTGTGTGGTCCCAGATGACTGGCTGAAGAGTGTAATTGTAAATGTGTACAAAGGAAAGGGTGATGCCCTGGAAAGGGGAAATTACAGAGGTATAAAGCTCTTAGATCAGATAATGAAAGTAATGGAGAGAGTTCTAGAAGGTATGATTAGAGAAGAGTGAATATCGATGAGATGTAGTTTGGGTTTATGCCAAGCAGGGGGCCCACTGATGCCATATTCATTGTTCGACAGCTTCAAGAAAAATATATTGGAAAGAAAAGGGAATTGTATTTTGTTTATGTTGATTTGGAAAAGGCCTTTGATAGAGTCCCTAGAGAGGTGGTGAAGAAGGCAATGAGAAAGCTAGGGTTGGAAGAGTGGCTGGTTAGGGTGGTTATGGCCATGTACATGGGTGCTCACACCCAGGTAAGAGTGAATGGAGTTTTGAGTGATGAGTTTTCCGTGAATGCTGGTGTGCATCAGGGGTCAGTTTTGAGTCTCTTGTTGTTTATCATGGTGCTTGAAGCCCTTTCACGTGACTTCAGAGATGGACTCCCCTGGGAGATGTTGTATGCTGATGATTTGGTGTTGATTGCAGAGAATGAAAAGGAGGCGGAGGAAAGATTTAAGAAGTGGAAAGATGGTATGGGGTACAAGGGCTTGAGGGTAAATGGAGATAAAACAAAAGTGATAATATCTAGGGTTGGTGGCGGTACAATCAGAGGAGAGGGAGAGTGGCCATGTGCAGTTTGCCACAAGGGTGTGGGAAGTAATTCCATCTTGTGTAGTGTTTGTGATAAATGGGTGCACAAGAGATGTAGTGGTATTAGAGGTAGACTGCGAGATGATGCTGAATTCATGTGTGCGGCATGTCGGGGAGAGCAGGTGGAGATTGTTAGGTGTGAGAGGGTTGAACTTGCAGGTGAGTCTCTTGAGTGTGTGGAGGAGTTTCGTTATTTGGGAGACATGTTATGTGCCGGAGGTGGGGCTGGAGTTAGCTCGGTTGCTAGGGAGAGAAGTGGTTGGAAGAAGTTCAGGGAGCTGTTGCCGCTCCTGACATTGAGAGGAATCTCCTTACGTGCTAAGGGGTCTTTGTATGCAGCATGTGTTAGGAGTGTGATGCTGTTTGGTAGTGAGACCTGGGCAGTAAAGGAAGAGGATATTCGCAGGTTTAAACGTACAGAAATGAGAATGATTAGGTGGATGTGCAGTGCGTCCCTGCGTGCAAGGCCTGGGGGGGCTGGGTTTATGATGGAAGAGTTGAGAGGTAGGATGGGACTGGAGTGTATTGGTGTTGTGATGAGGAGAGGTAGGCTGAGGTGGTTTGGACATGTGGAGAGGATGGGGGATGATAATTGGGTACAGAGGGTGAGAGGTGTTAATATTGGGGGAGGGGTTGGGAGGGGTTGACCAAGAAAGACATGGGACGAAGTCATTAGGTGTGACTTAAGGGTTAAGGGACTGAACAGGGAGGCTGCCAGGGATCGAGCAGTGTGGAGAGCCGCCATTAGGTGACCAAGGCCGATGCATGCAAGCATGTTGGAGCCTTCAAAAACGAAACGAATCTGGATATCAATGACTTGAACCCCAGTTGAGAATAATACAATACTGTAAAACACCCTAACTTCGGACACTTTTTATGTGTTTTAATGAATAACTCTGTGTAAAATGGTGGAATTTTATCCCTGTTGGTGTCATGTGGTAGCCAGGGACAGTACCTACTGAATCCATATACTGTAATAAAAAAAATTAGCCATGCTAAACTCTCCTTTTTTTTTTCTTTTTTCTTTTTTTTTAACTGTCTGAAGTCAGGAACAAATTTCCTAACTTTGGACAGCTCTTCCAAACTTCAGACATCCAGGTGTTTGCCCTTTAAACATGAGAATGATTAATAGCACCTGTCTCTGGACACACTGGCCAAACTTCGGAAACTTTAGAAGTTTTTAAAAAAATGTCAAAAAAAATATTGCATACTCGTAGCTCAAGTTATACATATATAAAGACAAACATCCAAAAATATCTTCTTTTTTGAGCTCATAATTTGAGATCACATTAAGATGCATCATATCACACTGTAGTGAGGTATTCTGGCCACAAATATAACTAAGAACTCTTCAGAAACTTTTTCAGACAAAAAAATTATATAAAAATGCATTGCATATATTCCAAACTGTATGGGGAACTGATCTCTTTTTCCTAAATAAAATTTCACTTAATTATCAAGTAGCTACCTCACTGACTCAACAAATGCATACTCAAATAACATAATCTAATGTTAAACACTTTGGACAGGTTCTAATGACACCCAAACACCCACTAAAACGCACACACATCATCAGACACACGCACACACAGGCACATGTTATGAAGGCCACTATAAATTACTGTACCTAAATAAACAGTATCATTTTTTTCTTCAAAATAAAACTCATTACTGGTTAAGGCACCATACTGCAGCACCATACTAGCAATAACTTTGGTACTGGTAGTATTGACTATCTTCTTACAGATCTGTATCAAATATTATTAACATTACTTAGGCCAAAGGTTCACATCTACATCAAAAATCATCCTTTTCTTGCGATCAAGTGTTGGTTCTGGTAACACCTTCAGTGTCACGAATTTTCTACATTGTAACGTTGTGTTGAGTGAGTCGTGACATCATCCCGTAAATTTGAATTGTCTGTTGGCGCGTTAGCCGTTACACGCCGGCACGCGCACCTCCCGCGCTCGTCGCGCCGCCGATTTGAATGGGAGCTCAGTTTGCTTGTAGACACGGCGGGACGCGGGACGCCTCTCTAGGCTCTGTGCTTTCTTAGCGTTTCAGATTTCAGCTTGTATTGGCGTGTCTCCTGCAGCCCCACCCACTTTGGTGATCGTCACAGCAGCTCTGTTCATCCATACCGATCAGTATTTTCTGGTTTTTTCCTAGGCTAAGCTTTTTGAAATATTTAGCCGTTATCTGAGTGTTTGAGCGAGTGAGTGCATTCCTTACTTGATTTGAATTTCATGTAACGTAAATTCATTTCTTTGTAATTAATAAATTCACAGTTCTTTTCTTGAGCTTTGTTAAAGTTATTAACTGTGTTTAATTACTCCACTCTGTTATTTAATACAGTTTGCTACTCTGCGTTAGCACAACTTTTGAATTAAATCACGGCCGGTACTTAGGCCAGCTTTAACATCACTCTCTAAATCCGTTGTGCTAGCTGGGAGTTTGGCTCAGCCAAGAGCCTGTTGTTATTATTATTATTATTATTTTTTTTTGATTGTTGGGGGGGGAAAGAAGAAACTTTCTCGTAGGCCAACGGTACAATATTGCAGCTCAATATTGCAGCTCTGCTGCGTGCCGTTGAGGAAGTTTGTAATTCTCGACCCTAGAGAATTGACATAGCACACTTAACTATACATTGTATACCAGTTATACAATAATTCATTATTTCTTGGGAATACTTAAATTTCCCCTGACATCTGGCGACACGTCAGAGTAAAAGTCTCATTTTCCCCTGACATCTGGCGACCTCGCCAGAGCAAACTCTCATTTTCCCCTGACATTCAGTAAGACTGGTCTCATCAAAATTTATTATGTTCTCTGGAGGCACACCTTCTAGGGATTCTTTCATACTCTAGAACTTGGTTAGCATGGCTCTTGTAACTTTAGCTCTGTCAGTTTTTACGTTCTGGGACACTCGTCTACTAAGGTCTTGTCTGTGGCGCTTGAGGAAGGAATGGACCCATTTACAACCAGGCAAATTGTTCCTGAACTGTGGCACAACAATCCCTCGTTTGTCTAAATATGCTTTCACTAACATCCTCAAGTCCAAAATGTCAAGTAAGAATCCCCATTCTGCCAATGTGATGATTCTCTGACACACCAGTAACTCTTCATCATGACTCAATGAGGTTTCATGTTGCACTGGTTTACTATGTTTTTTTCTCAGGTAATCATGCAGTGTGCTCTTTTTTAATTTATATTTCTCAGCTGCTTTGCACAGCGCACACTCATGTTCTTGTTATACAGGGTGATTCACGAGTTTCTCCGGAAACTCTGGGAAATGCAAGCTTATGCAATTCTAAGCATAAAATACTCTATAAGTATAGGTATTTAATGTAATGGTTTACAAGTGGTGAAATTTTCAAATTTAACACATGTTAATGGGAGGCGCCCCATCATGTTGAAAAATGATACGTCGCCGTGTCTTCAGAGGCACATCTTTAAGTAAAAAGGGAAGTTCATCTCTGATAAAATTAACACAGACATCTCCTGTAAGCCTCCCTTCAAAGATATGAGGTCCAATCAGCTGGTTGTCAATCAAACCGTAACACACATTAACTGAAAATCGGTGTTGAAAGTTCCGTTCAGCTGTCTCCTTGGGATTTTCTTTTGACCATCAACAATGTGCATTACGAGTATTATGTGATCCACTGTGAGTAAATATGGCTTCATCAGTGTATAAAACGTACTTGCATAGCTGAGGATGATCTGCTAGCCAAATACAGCAATAAAGTTGTTAAGCAGAATCCCCGGATTGTAGATGCTAACCTTGTTGTATGTGATATGGGTACAGACCTTCCCGCTTTAATGTCCTCCATACCTTCGCTAGTGAAACACAAAGTCGGGATGAAATTCTTCTTGTACTGATGCTAGGGCTGCGGTGTACCATTCCTACTATGCGTCGTACTTCAACTTGCCTCTCCATGTAGACGTGGTAAAACACTTTTGCATCTAGGCTTCTGTTTGGATATTTCCATCTGTATTCTCTTGCTGATGCTTCAGCGCTGCCATTCCAGAACCCATAGTTAAAAATCATATCTGCATACTCCACGTTTGTAAAAGTGAATGGCATTGTAGCGAAATGTGGGTGAAACCGTCCCTGTAATAAATAGGCCCACCACACTCGCTAGCACTTGGCGGGAACTGTCAGTTTGAGCTCTGAGTATCACTGGTATTGCATCTTTGCCATGTTTACTCCTTCAACAGTAGATTTATTTACTTTGAAGTGACATACTTTTCTATGTAGAACAATTACTTACCTGACGACTAATGAAAGAACAGTTTCATTCAGAACGAGAAAAACATGCAAAATTTAAAAGCAAATTGAGTAACCTGGCAACACAGCAAGACCGCCACCAGCCTGGCCTCCTCCCATTAACATGTGTCAGATTTGAAAATTTCACCACTTGTACACCATTACATTAAATATCTATACTTATACAGTATTTTATGCTTAGAATTGCATAAGCTTGCATTTCCCAGAGTTTCCAGAGAAACTCGTGAATCACCCTGTATATGTCATTTTTTGCCTTTTCAAGGGCATTTTTGGACATTTTACTCGTATAGTCTCTTTTCCTCTTTGTAGGAGATTTCGCTGTTTTAGCCATGTTTTCTGTTTATATAATTAGCATCACTTTGCCATTAATCTATATTATTATCCGATGTTTGGCTTAATTATATTGTCCGTCCAAAGTTTGGAATTTATTTGGATTAAGTACTTTGTTTGTCCGAAGTTAGGAATTTTTTCTGAAAAATACAGAGATATTCATTAAAATAGTTATAGTAAGATTGTGCATGTATATATTTTAAAATACAGATAGTTTACTGCCCAGTACTTACAACACTTATACATACAGTAATCTCCTTATTACTCGGACACCCAATACTCGAACTCCCCCATATTCGGATTTCGTGGGCTGCCCAACCCCCAACATGCACAAAAATTCGAAAAAAATCGGAAAAATTTCGAATTTTCTGGACCGCGTCAGGTTGAATTTCCCGTGCGCGCCAATCGGCTGTGTTTACGCACATGGCGCCTGTCTGTCGGTCCCATTTCCCACTCAGTTGCTGCCTCGTGAACAGCTCCGACAATGGCGGCCGAAGTGATTGCTTTTGCGGTGATACCCTACCTCCTACAGGGCTTGATGCTGCTCTTCACCTTCTTCATAATGTGTGTAATGATGGCCCCGCCACCTGAGAAGAGGAAGAAAGTGGTTCTGACTCTGGAGAAGAAGAGGGAAGCATATTGGAAAAGATGGACGCCGGGTGGCCGACATCACGGATTCGTCATGAATTCAATCTCCCTCGCTCCACCTTGTTTGATATCAAGAAGTCCCGAGACAAACTACAGTAGTACATGGCTGTTTTCGCTTCGAAGACCAAACGAAACGTGGAGAGGAAGGTGATGTTTAGTCCTAAGTATGCAGACATCGACCGATCCATGCTGATTTGGTATCGACAACAACGTGCTGTTGGTGTGTTGGTACGTGGAACGGAGCTGAAAGCTGCTGCTGAGTTCACAAGGCTCCAGGACTCGTAACTAGACCACACGGGAATTTACTGTTATGTACAGTGCAGTGAAATGATGTGATCCCAGTTATGCAAAAAAAACGTTGTGGAAAGTGTTGATGAGAAGTGCTGGTGATTGTAAATTGCGAAGGTTGTGTGGTGCAATTTCTTCGTGTCAAAGTCTGAGATGATAGAGCAAGTTATACATCAGGACGGCGGCTTCTTTTTCGCAAGTACCCTAACTTCATAAAAATTCCATGTTTTGTTCTTTCCATATCATTAATCTCATGCATAAACTGAGTGCAAGATGATTTCCACAGTGATTTTCGTGTCTAACCTGTTTTCATCATGCTGTAAATGTGTTAAAAAATTACCCTAAATGTTAATCATAATTTCCTGCTTGAAATTTAATTTTTTCATGCATGGTTTTTAAGTGCACCAGTTATGAAAATGGTGAAAGGCAGTGAATTTCATGTCCGATCCTAACCTAACCTATGATTACCATAAAGATTTTAATGTCTAACCTGGTTTCATCATGCTGTAAATGTGTTAAAAAATTACCCTAAATGTTAATCATAATTTCCTGCTTGCAATTTAATTTTTTCATGCATGGTTTTTAAGTGCACCAGCTATGAAAAAGGTGAAAGGCAGTGAATTTCATATCCGGTCCTAACCTAACCTAACCTAACCTAACCTAACCTAACCTAACCTATCCTAACCTAACCTATGCTTACCATAAAGATTCTCATGCCTAACCTGTTATCATCATGTTCTAATTGTCTTAAAAAATTACCAAAAATGTTAATCATAATTTCCTGCTTCCAATTTAATTTTTTCATGCATGGTTTTTAAGTGCACCAGCTATGAAAAAGGTGAAAGGCAGTGAATTTCATGTTCGGTCCTAACCTAACCTAACCTAACCTAACCTAACCTATCCTAACCTAACCTATGCTTACCATAAAGATTTTCATGCCTAACCTGTTTTCATCATGCTGTAAATGTCTTAAAAAATTACCAAAAATGTTAATCATAATTTCCTGCTTCCAATTTAATTTTTTCATGAATGGTTTTTAAGTGCACCAGCTATGAAAAAGGTGAAAGGCAGTGAATTTCATGTCTGGTCCTAACATAACCTAACCTAACCTATCCTATCCTAACCTAACCTATGCTTACCATAAAGATTTTCATGCCTAACCTGTTTTCATCAAGCTGTAAATATCTTAAAAAATTACCTAAAATGTTAATCATAATTTCCTGCTTGCAATTTAATTTTTTCATGCATTGTTTTTAAGTGCACCAGCTATGAAAAAGGTGAAAGGCAGTGAATTTCATGTCCGGTCCTAACTTAACCTAACCTATCCTAACCTAACCTATGCTTACCATAAAGATTTTCATGCCTAACCTGTTTTCATCATGCTGTAAATGTCTTAAAAAATTACCAAAAATGTTAATCATAATTTCCTGCTTGCAATTTAATTTTTTCATGCATGGTTTTTAAGTGCACCAGCTATGAAAAAGGTGAAAGGCAGTGAATTTCATGTCCGGTCCTAACTTAACCTAACCTATCCTAACCTAACCTATGCTTACCATAAAGATTTTCATGCCTAACCTGTTTTCATCATGCTGTATATGTCTTAAAAAATTACCAAAAATGTTAATCATAATTTCCTGCTTGCAATTTAATTTTTTCATGCATGGTTTTTAAGTGGACCAACTATGAAAAAGGTGAAAGGCAGTGAATTTCATGTCCGGTAATAACCTAACCTATCCTAACCTAACCATTTTTCTGGTAGCAATTTAAATCTACTGTATTTTTTTTTTTTTTTTTTTATGTGTCCGACTCTGGGCATAGGCTTCACAGCCTGCTATCAAGGCCCAGTCGTCCTCCCACAATCTACATGTCACCACTTCGGCGCTTAACACCCACCGTCCATATTGAATACATGCTAGGGCTGTCTCATACAGGACTGGTGTATTGGTATTAGCGGGGTTATTTTTACGACATGTCGGCGGGTCTTCTGGTAGATCAGTAAAGCCGGATTTAATGAAATTCAAATCCTTAAATTGTTCCCTGCACCAGCGAGGATTCGAACCTGGGTCCCACGGGACCGTAAGCCAACTCTCTACCGATCGAGCTACCGCTTTGTATCCAATAATTTAGTGCATAAAATGTGAGAAAAGATGATTTCCATGTCAGATACTTACTTATACTATGCTGGCAAGTTCTGACCACCTATGCCTCACTCACCTCTAAATCATCATTTTTTGGTTAAAATTCAGTTAATTCATGCTTTGTGTGCATTATTTATGTGAAAAGGGACCTAAATAAGTGCTATACATGTCCAGTAGGAAGGTAGTTTTCTGATTTAGGTTAGGTTAGGATAAGGTCATGAATGACCAGTGCTGAAGCTTCAGGGCCCAATATTCGGACAAAACCAATATTCGGACAAGCCTTTGGTTCTATTTTGTCGAATAATGGAGGGATTACTGTATAATCATACTAATCACGTTCTTACAATTGAAACTGTTTGTTCTGTGTGAAAAAAGTTTTGCAGGGTTAAAAAATGTCGATTTTTTTTCCATTTGATTCATAAATTTTTTTCATCCACACATATTCAAGATAGTTTAATAGGACTTATACATAATAATCTTTTGAAGATTACCCTACCTACCCATATCATTATTATTTGCAAATATCGCACTCTCTTCCAATAAACTTGAATTACTACATTTTTTCGCAAAATGTTCAAAGTTTGGGCGCTGTCCGAAGTTAGAGTGTTTTATAGTAGTGTGTTTGTGATGAGCGACTTAAATTGAAGAGTTGGTGCATGTAAAAGGCCAGGGGAAAATGATACTGATGCCAGATGGGTTGTCAAGATAGAAACATGCGTGTATGTAGGTACTTTTTGTTTTGACCAATTCAGACACAAATTTCTTCTAAACTGAATAAAACTGTCTGGTAGTTATTATATACACACACACACACACACACACACACACTCACACACACACACACACACACACAGTTGAGACATCAGAGAGACAAAACATGTATCACCTACCTCAGTGATGGCCACAGCTAAAGAGTACTGTATCTTTATATGAGTCAAGCTCTGTACTAGGTTAAACTAAATGGTGCTCTAATATAGTACAGCAAGTATAAGCAAAACTTTTGTCCAAATAACAGAATACATCCAATTAGTGCAGGAATGCACTGATCAATGCATCATCAGCTGAGTGTCGTTTATAACCAGGCGAGGAGCAAGGAGATGCATATTTGTACGTAGAATCTTTCTAAGTAATACCACAAGATGAGCACCATCTTTAATAAAGTGAATATAGAAGGAGTTAAGAAAAGGGATAATGGTAGAAAACAGGATGATGATTTCTACCAGGAACTGGTTGAAATGGAAACATATAACAACTAATAGAGAGGGTGAATAAACTGGAGAAGGCTTTTCAGAATGAAATGAATGAAATTAAGAAGCGACTGCACATGCAGAAGGAAGAAAATGAACAATTAGTAAAGGAATTAAACACAAAAGACACAACAATAGATCAGATGTCAGCTGAGGCGGGTTTACTTAGAAGGAAAATTAGTGAAATGGTAAGTGAAGTTGTCAACCATGAGAGTATTATGGAGGAGTTCAGAAATGATACAGAGACAATTAGGCATGCAAGGAGTTTGACAAACCAAAGCAGAGATACTGAAGAGAAGATAACCCAGGTGAATGAAGTGATTCAAAGTTACAGAGATGATGTGGAAACTATTTATGCTGAAATGGTGAAAGTAAGGAAAGACTTAGAAACATGAGTAGAAGAAAGAAGCATTAGAAAGGAAGTGAAAGAAATTAAAACAACCCAAAATTGATCAAAGACTCAGCAAATATCAACAAATCTATGGTAATCACTGGTATATATGAAGAAATAAAAAAACAAAATTTTGAGCAACAAATAGATAGCAATATAATGGGCATATTGAAGGAAGTATAAGAGGAAATCTGTGATAGGGACACAGTGGAACACAAACGGCTAGGGAAATATGAGAGAAATAAGTCAAGGCTACTGAGTGTAACCTTCCAGAGTGTGAATGCTCTGGAGGAAATATTTAAAAATGCAAACAAACTCATGGAAAAAGAGGAATTTAAAAAAGTATGGATAAAAAGATGCCTAACTCAACAGGAATTGGGAATACTAAAGGATATGAGGGAGGAGGCAAAAACAAAGAATGAGGAAAGATCAGAGGAAGAGAGGAGTATATTTTTTTTTACAAAGTACAGTAATAGGAATGTAGGTGCAAAAGTAGTACATAACCAACAGGGAATAAAAAGAAGGAAGGTAGTAGACTCAAGTTATGGCAAGTATGTAAACAAGATTATTTATTTGACGTACTCAAATGTACATGAAATGGTGTCTAAATTATTAGAGATGGAAGACTATACCAAACAAAAGGAACCACAAATTATTTGCCTAACTGAAACAAAATTAACCCCAAAGATATCAAACGATACCTCAAAATCAGAGAAACGTGCTCCTTATGTGTCAACAAGTGGGTTGGTGGAAGGTTAGTCCCCCCTCCCTGTAAAACAGATAACTCAAAGTCAAATGGCCACCCCATAAGGGATTATGGCATCTGGTAATAGACAGATAGATAGACAATATTTGGAGACGAGACAGAAATTTAGGAAAAGGAGGAGGACTTACAATCTTAACAAAGAAAAATCTACAAGTTAAGGAAATAAAAACAGATATACCCTCACAAGTACAAATGAGTGCACTGGAGATTAACACATCTGAAGGGAAATTAACTGTGACAAATTAATACAAGCCACCCAAAACAAACACTTGGGAAACAGGCAAATATGAAGACCTGGCAGAAAGTACAATTCAGAGTTTAACAAAATTGCTACATAGAATGGAACACAAATCAGAAAGAATTATATTAACTGGAGATTTAAATACTAATATAAATTGAAATACTCTAGATGTATGAAGCCATGAAAGCTGTTGGGATCAAAAGCTCCTGGATCTTGTGCACGAGTTTTTCCTAACACAGCATGTTAAGAAAAACACCAGAAAAAGAGGACTTGATGATCCATCAGTACTAGATCTTATACTTACTAGGCAAGAAAATGATACTGACAATATAATGTATCACCCTCCATTCGGGAAAAGTGACCATGCAGTACAGTATTAAATTGCAACTTAAAGATTGCATATGACATAGTTACCAGTAATGAGAGTTGCAAAAAGAGTCTAAACTACAAAAAAGGGCAACTATCATGACCTGAAGAAGTAATTCTTTGAAACAGACTGGGAAAAGGAGCTTAGAGGACAATTTTCAAATATATATAGAAAATTCCGTGATTTTTTATAAAATAGAAGTCCAAAATTACATCCCTCAGCACAGAGAAACAGAAGTGAAAATAAAGAAATGGTTTAATACAGAATGTAAAAAATCTATCTATCTATCTATTGCCAGACACCATTAACCCGTAAGGAGTGCCCATTTGACTATGAGCTATTTGTTTTACAGAGAGGGGTACTAACCCTCCACCAAGCCACTTGTTGACACATAGGGAGCACATATGGTTTGGTAATATGGTTACCATCCAGCATTGTAAATGGCTTCTTGGCTTCCAGGAAACCATTTGGCTTGTCACTCAATGTAAAGCCACCTGTAAATGAAAGAAAAGCAATAAGAAGTGACAGGAAAGATGGGAGAAATAGGAAGAGAGGAGGACAGACACAGAAAAAGAATGATAAAGGCTAAGGAATAAGTAGGCAGCACTACATCAAGGGAGTGGATGATGGTCGCCACCACCTACCACTAATAAAAAAAAATATAAAAAAATAAAGGCTTGCTGTTGAACAGATACAGAAGACACAATAGTGAAAAGGCATATAACAACTAGGAGGGAGGCTCAAAGACAGTTTGAGGGAAGACATTATAAATAAAAGAACTGATCAGCCTAAGCTATTTTACAACTACATCCGATGCAAAACCAAGGTTAAAGATTAAATACAGTCCATTACAGATGAGAAGATCATCTATACAAAAGGGAAAGATATTTGTGAAGCACTTCATAAAAACTTATAAAACTTATAATCAGTTTTTAACAAAGAAAATAATTTTGAAAGAGGTGACAGGGAACATGCATGCCTACACATATTACCAGATATATAAAAATAAAAAAAAATAAGTACAGGAAGAGTTAAGTAAATAAAACAAAGGAAAAACATATGATCCTGAAAAAAATTCAGATTGGGTGCTACATCAGTGTCCAGAAGAGTTAAGCAGACGATTATATTTAAAATTCAAGGAATTCTTAGGTCAAGGTAAACTACCTCATATTTGGAAGAACGCAAACATTGTTCCCCTATTCAAGAAAAGGAATAGACAGAATCCACTCAACTACCAACCAGTATCACTGACCAGTGTTGTAAGTAAGATACTGTACTAGAAAAGCTTATAAGAAAAGTTTGAGTAAACCATCTTGAAGAACACAGTATGATAACAGAAAGGCAGTTCGGTTTAAGAAAGGGAAAATCGTGATACTAATCTATTAAGCTACCATGATTTTACAGAAAGGAGAAGGATGGGTGGACAGTGTCTACAGTATTTAGATTTTAAGAATGCATTTGACTGACTACCGCACCAAAGACTTTCATGGAAACTGTACAATCAAGGAGGTATCTATGGCAACCTGTATTGTTAGAAGCAGGATTTTCTCAGAAAAAGGGAAATGAGAACAATACTAAAGAGAAACTACTCATCATGGAGGGAAGTGACTAGCAGAGTTCCACAGGGCTCAGGTCTGGCACCAACTATGTTATAAGTATATATAAATGGAAGATATCTAAGTATGTTTGCAGATGATGTAAAAATACAAAGGAAAATTACTAACATAGATTCTTGGAAAGAGCTACAAGAAGAATTAAATAAGCTTCATGAATGGAGCAATGAATGGCAAATGGAATTTAATGTGGACAAGTGTCAAGCAATCAAGTTTGGTAAAAATGAGAAAAGACCAGATTGGAATTTTAAGTCAGGAATATCAACCGTACACATATCAGAAAGGGAGAAGGACCTAGATGTTATTATCAATAACAGACTATCTCCAGCTGACCAAATCACTGAGAAGGTACGTAACATATACACATTGCTTGCTAATATGAGAACAGCATTCGCATATAAAAAAGAAGACATGATGAGAAAGATAATGACATCATTCATCAGACCAACCCTGGAGTATGCATCAGTAGTCTGGAATCCTCATCTAAAAAAACACATGGATAAGACTGAAAAGGTAGAAAGGGCAGCTACAGGATGGGTACCAACCTTAAAGGATCTAAACTATGAAGAAAAACTAGAAATACTGAATCTACCAACACTACATGAGAAAAGGATAAGAGGAGACATGATTATTCTATATAAATGCATCTCAGGGAAGGAGGAAATAGACATAAATGAATATATAACCTATAGGGAAGCATCAGCAAGAGAACACTGCAAAAGACTACATAAAATGAAAGGCGATAAAAANGTAAGGAAATTCAGTTTCACGAATAGGGCAAATGATCAGTGGATTTCACTACCAAATGAAACAGTATGTGCCAAAACTATTCATAAATTTAAGGATATGTATGAGAAAAATCGTTTAATACACGGGACAGTATGAGTCTGACTCATTCCTATAAAGATACAATTACTGTAGGTAAGAATGATTAGGTAAGAACACACACACACACACACACACACACACACAAAGGCAGAAAGCAGGATGATGATTTCTACCCAGAACTGGTAGAAATGGAGACATATAACAAGCTAGCTAAACTAGTTACTGATTAGAGAAGGCATTTCAGAATGAAATGGATGAAATAAAAAAGCAGTTGCACATGTAGAAGGAGGAAAATGAAAAATTAGTAAAGGAAGCTAACAGGAAAGATACAACAATAGATGGGCTTTTAGTTGAGGTTGGTACACTTAGAAGGAAGATTAGTGAAATGGCAAGCACAGATGTCAACCATGAGAGTATTATGGAAGAGTTCAGAAATGATAACAGAGACAATCAGACAGGCTAGCACTCTGACAGATCAGAGCAGTGATATTGAGGAGAAGATAACCCAGGTGACTGAAGTGATGCAAAGCTACAAAAATGATGTGGAACCACATATGCTGAAATGGTGAAAGTAAAGAAAGACTTAGAAACAACAGCTGAAGAAAAGAGCATCAAAAAGGAGATAATCCAAACAATCCAAAACTGGTCAAAGATTCAGCAGACATCAACAAATCTATAGTAATCACTGGTATACAGGAGGATGAAATAAACAAGATTTTGAGAGACCAAAAAGATGGCAAATGTAATGAACATTTTGAAGGAAGTACTGTATCAGAGAAAATCTGTAGGAAAGACATAGAGGAACACAAAAGACTAGGGAAGTACGAGAGAAATAAATCAAGACCTCTGAAAGTAACCTTCCAGAGTGTAAACACTGTGGAAGAAATACTGAAAAATGCAAACAAACTTATGGAAAAAGAGAATTTCAAAAATACATGGATAAAAAAATGCCTAACACAAGAGGAACTGGGTATGCTAAAAGAGAAAATGGAGGAGGTAAAAACAAAGAATGAGGGAAGATCCGAGGAAGGGAACACATTTTTTTACAAAGTACAATAACAGGATTGCAGGTACAAAAGTGGTACATTGGAAGGTAGTAGACCCAAGGCATGACAAGTATGTTAACAAGATGATTAGTTTGATGTACTCAAATGTAGATGGAATAGTATCTAAATTACTAGAGATGAATGATTATATTAAAGAGAAGGAACCACATATTATTTGCCTAACTGAAACAAAATTAACATCAAGGATATCAATGACACCCTAAACCTAGAGGAATCCTATACAGTAGGCGC
>JAGKTI010014332.1:0-21803 GCA_018397915.1 Birgus latro
GGAGAGGGGAAAAGTGAGGGAGGAGAGGAGGAAAAGGGAAGATTGGAAATGGATGGGAGGAAATAGAGAGATGAGGGAATGGAGAGGGAGTAGAAGGTGTGAGAGGATAGGGGGAGTGAAGACGTAGAGGTAAGAACAGGAAGAGGCACAAGGAACAGGAAAGGATGGTGTCTGACCTGGGGAGGGGCAGAAAATAAAATAATGATAAATGAAAAGTGTCACACTTGAAAAGAAATGAAAGTGGGTGTGAGTATAAAGGGGGTGATGAATAAAAATGGGCTGTGGGCGAATGTATAAGCATCAGGTCGTGGGTATGCGTCAAAATGGGCTGCGGAAAATAAGATAATAAAAGCAGGTTGTAGGAAAATGGGAACTGGCACAGCATAGTAGGAAAAGAAGTAGTTGTTGTACTTCAAAAACTGGTCTGAGGGAATGAAAATGGGCTGAGGGCGGGTCAATGAAAATGGGTTGTGGGTAAATAAACAGGTTGTGGGGAGTCAGAAAAAATCGACTGTGGGTATACAAAAAGCTGATAAGGAAAACAGGGTATACAAAAAACGGGTCGCGGTATGGGCAATGATAAAGAATGGGCGGTGGGTGTGGCTATAGAAGAAAAAGGTACAGCAAGGGTGTAGGTATATACAAAAACAAAACAATAGCTGGGTGTGGGCATATATATATATATAAATAAAAACGGGTGTTGTCAGGCGAGCTGGGGATCATCGGGTCTGCCCAAAGAGTAGTGATCAGCCAGGGAGGGTTTACGGCGCCGGCAGACCCACTTGGCAAATATAATAATTGAAGTGTTATCTGGATCCACCACCACCAACCTTCACCTCAGCTAATACAAATGGCCGCAATGGCAAATTAACGTAAAGGGAACTCGATGGGAAACACGACATTTACTGCCCAAACGTCATGGTCCCGCCTCCCCTCTCCCCGCGATAAGCAAGTCGGGGATTTGACTGCAGAATATGATTTTAAAAAATGGTGAAAATGTAAAAAGGGAAAATGAGGAATAAAAAATGAGAAAAATGATGGAATGTAAAAAGGAGAAATGAGAAATATAAAAACAGGAAAATGAACAATATAAAAAAGGAGGAATGAGTAATACAAAAACAGGAAAATGAGGAAGTGGAAAAGGGAAAATGAGGATAAAAAAAAACGGAAAATGAGGCCTCCGATGACGAGAAAAGCTCACACCCAAGGGTTATCTCTGGGTAGGAGCCATGGAAGTGGATATACGTGGCATCTATGAAAATCCGAAAGCGTCAATAATTTCCAGTAAGAGATTTATTCCGCCCCCGACACCCCTCTTGTACCTTAACCTCAAGACGCTACACCCCCTCTCCCTTCTCCCTTTTCTTGTTGCTCCCTCTCTCCCTCCCCTCTTTCCTATTTCCTTTCTCTACTTTTTTTCCTCCTCCTCCAATCCCCATCTTTCTTCCTCTCCTCTTCCCTTCCCCACCTCTCTCCCTTCTACACCTTTCCCCATCTCTCTTCCTTTCCCATCTTTACCTTCTTCCCTAACTCTCTTCCTCCCCACTTCCCCCTTTCCCCATTCTTCTCAACACTTCACCCCTCGCGTCTCACCTACCCTCTCCTCCCAATTTCCCATCTTCCCTCTCTTATCCTCCCCAACTCCTCCTCTCCTCTGCTCCCAATCTCTCATCTTTCCTCTCTTATCCTCCCCAACTCCTCCTCTCCTTCTCTGCTCCCATTCTCCCATCTTTCCTCTCTCCTCCTCCTCAGCCTCTCCTCTCCCTCTCTCCTCCTCCCCACCTTGGCCAATGTCTGGGGGGAATATCTTACTTTGCATCTCTGCGGAGGGGAACAATATATGCACCAAAATTACTCTCTAATCAGGTAAAGAAAAATGCGCTCACTCCCCCCAGGTCTTGCTTAACTATCAGGATGTCCTCTCTTTTTTTTTTTCCTCTCTCTCTCTCTCTCTGTTGCATCCTGGGGTCATTAATTTCCCATGGTATAATTTTTGTGGAGATTATCAGTTTCATTCTCCACCTCTCATTCTCCCCCCCCTCTCTTCTTAATTTCCCCCCCCCTCTCATTCTCTCTCCTCCTCCTTTCTACCACCAACTGTTCCTTCCTTGGTTTCCTCAACTTCAGTCACATATCTACACTTCATTCTTTTCTTCTCAATTCCCTTTACAGTATTCTTTTTCCGTCGTCTCCTCAGCTTCATTCCCCAACAACCCTCCTCCCTGTCATTCCCCGTACCGACTGTTCCCTTTCCTTCATTTCTTCGACTTCATTCCCTTGCATCCCTCCTCTATCCCTTCATATCCCGTACCAACCGTTCACATTGCTTCTTCTCCTCAGTTCATTCCCCGGTATCCCTCCTCTCTCCTTCGATTCCTCTCTTTCCTTCATTCCCTCAACTTCCTTCCCCAGCATTCCTCCTCCCCGTCATTCCCCATACCAACTGTTCTCTTTCCTTCGTCGCCACAGCTTCCGTGCTATTATCCAGCCCCGACATTACTTTGCATACCACTCTCGCATCATTCATCCTTAACCTTAATCTGGACGTTATCCTAACTCAGTGGACCTGGATATTACACTCTCTGGTCCTCCTCCCCATCCCCAGTCCCTCCTCCTCCTCCTTCTCTTTCTTCCCTTTTTCTACCTCCCCATGAGCCTCCTCCTCTTCCTTTTCAACCGTCTGGTTCCTCTCTTCCCCTCCTTTACTTTCCAATTCATCAGCATCACCTCCCGTTTCTACTTCTCCACTTATCTTCCTCCTAGTTCTCCTTTCTCTTCTACTCCCCCATTCTCTTCCTCCCCCTGTCCTTGTTCCGCATATACCTTCGCCTCTCTCTCTCTCTCACTCAATCGCCACCCTTCGCGTCTGCCTCTCTCATCTTCCTCTTATCTCTTCCTTCCTCCTTCCTCTTTCCGTTTTCTATCCACCTCGCAGCCACTGCCATCCATCCTGGCCATAATCCAGCCTCCTGTTCCGCCATAACGTTAGTCTGTTTACCTGCAGGATCATCCCAACCATTACAAACATCAGTAAACCGCACAGAAAACGTCGTTAAACAATGTGACTCTCTCTCTCTCTCTCTCCTATCCCGGCTTTCCAATGTTTTCTCCTCTCCCCTTCCCTCCCCCACTCTATCCTCCATCTCGTTTCTAATCTTCCTAACTACCTATACCTCTCTCTAATAATTTCTCCCTATTCTTTTTCCTTCATTCCTGTCTCCTTTTCCTACTTCCTCTCACCTCCCTCTCCTCCTCATTTTCTGTCTCCCTCTCATTCCTGCCTCCTATTCCTCTCTACCTCCCTCTCATTTCTACTTCTCTCTCCTCTCCATCTCCCTCTCATTCCAGTCTCCCTTGCCTCTCCCTCCATCTCCCTCTCATTCCTGTCTCCCTTGCCTCTCCCTCCCTCTCCATCGCCCTCTCGTTCCTGTCTCCCTCTGCACTCCCTCCCTCTCTCTCTCTCCTCTCCTCGGGGTGGTATCCTCGTTCTCATGGGTTCTGAATCCTTATAGCTATCGTAAATACCAGCTTAAACCCAGAATAAAAGCAAGTTACAGCCCCCATTTATTCTCGCAACCTGAATATTGCACCGGGAGGATGGAATTATTTTGATCACGAGCTTAAATAATGAGGAGGGAAAAAATAGAGGCAAATGTTAGGCTCTGTGTAGGTTCGCCTCTCAGAGCTTTTTTATTTAGTTTCCCCTCCTTGTAGAGTTAGCACCCTTACAAGAGGATAGAAAGGGAAGACAAGAGGGGAAAAAAAAGATGGAGGAAGAAAAGAAAGAGGAGACTAGGGGAAGTTTTGGAGCCCGAGCGATGAAATGTTTCCCTTACGCAACTTCGGTTCGGGAGGTTGTGTGCTAAAGCTTTCAGAAGGGGAGAAGAGGCAGGAGGATGAGATGAAGGTGTCTGAAGGGGAGAGAAGGATGGAGGATAGAGGTGTTCTGTGAGAAGAGGATAGGGGAGAGGAGGATGGAGGATAACAATGTTCTGAGGGGAGAGAAGAGGATGGAGGATAGAGGATAAAGATGTCCTGAAGGTTGAGGAATGTTTTGGAGGATACTGGGAAGTGTCGTGGCGAGATGGGAGGGGAGAAGGGGAGAAAAAGGGAGGGGAAAGGTGATGGGGAGGGATGAGAGAAGATATTGGAAAGGGGATGGGGGAAGATGAAGAAAACAGAAGGAAGGAGATAGTGGAAGGGCAGGGCAAAGGTAAGGAAGAAGGGAAAAGGTAAGGTAGGAAAGAAAGGATGTAAGAAGACACTAAAAAGGGTGATATATACAAGAGAGGAAATAGGAGGATGAGAAAGGAAAGGGGAAGATGTAATGGGGAAGATGCTATGGAAGGGACAAGAAAATAGGAAAATAGGGGAGAAATGGAGCAAAATGGGGAAAAAAAACGATGAAAAGAGGAATTAGGAAAAGAAGAACGGGAACAGGAGAGAAAGGCGGTAAGATATGGAGAGAAGGGAGAGGTTGACTAGATGGAAAGGAGAAAAAAAAGGAATGGGGGGATAGGGAGGATATAAGGATGGGTTACTGATATGAAATAAGTTGAAATACTTGAGATTACTTCTAGCCCCTTAAGTCCGAGGGGTTTGGCGACTGTGGAAGCAAAGATGGGTAAGAGAATATGGATGTCTGAAAAAGATGAGAGGAGAGGAGAGGAGAGAGAAGGGAGGATGAAAAGAAGACGAAAGGAAAGGAGAGAAGAGGCGGAGAAAGGAGAGAAGAAATGGAGAAAAGAGAGGAAAGGTAAAAGGAATGCCCAGTGAAATGATTAACAATAATACAGGTGAATCAACGTATTCTTGGTGGATAATATAGAACTGATTTAATGATGGGTATTACTGAAGCTAAACTGGATTATCTGAAAAGGATGAGGGTATTAATGACTAAGACTTACGAAAGAAGTACGTGATGGAAAACGAGCAACTGCTTTTAATGATGAAATTACAATGATTGACAAATTAGTAATACCAGAAGCACGATTGAAATTAGCGAGGATGGGACGGGGCATGAACCACCTGAACTAAATGAGATAACTGGTGAATATACCTGGCGAATTTGCAGACGTTTCAAAGATTAAGATAAATTTCAAAGTGGGATAAAGATAAGGGAAATGTGAGTACTAACTGGTGGAAAGGAAAAACGAAAAAGGGGAGGTGAGGTTAAAGATGAAGTGGGCACAGAAGAAATATAGACTTGAACGAAAATGAAGACAGAAAGATGAACGGGGAATGGCGAGAGGATGAGGGGAAGCTAATAGGAGGAAAATGGGGAAAGAAAACGGAAATAAAAGAGGAGTTGGAAGAAGAGAAGGAATATCGTGAGGAGATGAGGAAGGCTGCGAGGTGAAAGGGATGGCGGTGAGGAAAGTGGGAAGGAGGCTGGGAAAATAAAGAGGAGAGAAGATATAAGAAAGCAGGGGATGGTAAGGAGGAGGGGGAAGGTAAGGAAGGGGGGAGGTAAGGAGGAGGGGGGAGGCAGGGATGAGAGGAGAAATGGGGGGAAGTGGGGAGGAGAGAGAGAAAGATGGAAGGAAACAGGGAAGATGAAGAGGGGATTTGGAAGGCGGGGAGGAGGGACGGAAGATGGGAAGGAAGCAGGGTAAGCTGGGGAGAAGGTGGAGAGGAGGCGGAGGGGAAGGGACGGAAGGTGGGGAGGAGTGGAGGAAGACCCAGAGAAGTGGGGGGGATGTCCGAAAATGTAGTAGTGGGTAAGTAAACAAGACCCTCCGAACATTCCACCAATCAGAGTCCACGGAAACTTGGAAGCAGAGTTGTGAGTGGGTGTGAGTGGAGGAGCAACATCCAATGGGGGAGGGGAGGGTGATGCATGAGGAGGCCCCATTTTGCATGTCTCTGGTCAGTGTGTTATTAGCTAATGCCATGGTACTGAGAGGCGCTATGGATTTGTTTCCTTCTCATGGGGAGCCAAGTGCCTTTAACCCCTTGAATGCGAGAGGGACCTCCTAAGCTGAATAAAACCGTTTTGATAATGGATGGAAAAGCCATCTGTGTAGAGGGCTTACTAGAGATGCTTAACTTATTCATTTCAGATCTGTAAGTACAAAAAGTCCTGTGGTATTCGAAATAAAACAGAAAATACCATCGTCGCAGAGAAGGTGCTTTTGAGAATACAGATATATGGTCGTTTGGGACATATCACGAATATCATCTTTGCACATCGATGTTGTCTGGATGTGCACGTGACACGTACTCATAAATACATATGAAACACTAGTCAAGGGGATTTAAAATCAACAAAATACTGCAAACATAACGTGGAAAACATAAAATCAACAGCTAGAAGTAAGAGAGGCTAAGATCAATTCTAAACACTCTCATATATCTTGTAAACATGTAATTTAAGAGTCAATGGTGGTACAATCAGCTTGATACGACACATAAAAAGTGGGAGACATATAATCTAGAAATCAGTGGCGCCACGATAAATTCCGGTAAAATTTATACACCTTGTAAAACGTGTAATACAAAAGCTGGAGTGCTCACTTTAAACCTCACTTAACACTTGCTGACTGAATGTTAATGGGAGAATGATAAGAAAACCAAGGTGACAGGAGAGAAGAGGAATAAACCGTGAAGGAAGGAAGCTGGGACTGATGAGAGAGCTGGTGATAAGGAGCTTGGAGGGCTTTTTATCGGAGCCAGCAAGGATAAACTCTGGGATTAGGCATTTTGCATTAATGTATATCGATAAAATACAGTATATCTAGCCCCTTTTACGACGATTACTTTTATTTAATTCCTGCTGCCTGAGACGATGTTGTTATGCTTAGGAAACATCTCTCGTACTGAACAGGTTAGGAAAAAATATTCTTTAACCCCTTCAGCACAATGACTTCCTATTTTAGTACATCCTGGCTACCATCGGATATTACAGATCTGAGAGCCCCTCGTGGTGAAGAGGCTATGAGAGCAGCAGCAATGAATACCTGCCCTTCTTTGGCATCCAGTGATAAGGACTTTACTGATTTTATTTTTCCTTAGATCAAATCACTGCCACACGTTTAATCCCAGAGTTCATCCAGGGTGGCCGAGAAAGATATATATGTACAGCTGGATTCATCAGTCCCTTTACACATTACCAAAGCAGTATTATAACCCAATTAGGTCTTGCTAAACTAATCAACAGCAAACAAAAGGGCTGGAATTCGCTTTATTAATCCGGTATGCCAAGTGTAAAGGAATTATTGGCCGAGATTGTGCACGATTCTTACCCTTTCGACATTTTGGTTTTCCCTCTTCGCGGTTTTCTTTCGGCCATCTCTGTGATACACTTTTTTAATTCTCCTCCTCGCCTCACCCCTTTATCGACGCTTCTCTCTCTCCTTCCCAGAGTTCCCCCTCCTCATTCTCTCTTCCTTTGTCAGTTGCTCTCCTTGCACGCCCCTTTAGTGTGTATTTTTCCCTCTCTCTTCCTCCTGATCTATTCTCCCTGTCCCCTCTCCATGCCCTTTCTTGCATTTTCTCCTTCCCCTTCGAATGGTTTCCCCGGTGCAATATCTTTCCCTTCCTTATTCTCTCTTTCTACCGCCATTATTCACGCTCACCCCTCCTTCCATTATCCCTCCTTTGCTTTACTTTGATCAAGGTGTAAGATTAGTTTCGGAAGAGGAAAGGCAGTTGGAAGTGAAGCCCAACTTTTCCGAAAGCACACAAACATAACACACACACACACACAAACCGATTCCCATCTCACTCTACTTCGATTCTACCCAATTTTCTTTCATTCGTTCTCTCCCATTCTTTATTCTCAGCCCATTCCACTCCCTGTAGCTCTCTCTCCTCTCCACTCTACATCCAGTTTTACTTTTCTTCACCTCCTCCTCCCTCTATTCCCTTTCCCACCCTTTCCAATCTAATTCTCTCTCTTACCACCTTCTCTCTCATCTCTATCCACCTCTCACTCACCTATCCTCTCCTCTAACCTCTCATGCTTATCATACTCTTTGCTTATCTCTCTCCTAAGCTATTCCTCTTCTCCATGTTCGCTTTCTCATTGCCCTTCCCGTACTGTTTACTCTCTCCCTCTCTCTCTCTCTACCTACCTACTCAACACCACTCCTCCCCCTGACTTTCTTTACTCTTCCCTTTTCCCTTTCCTTCTCTTCAGTCTCTCCCCTCTCCCCCTACCCAATTCCTCCCTTCTTCCTCTTTCCTCCCTTCTATCCCCCTCTCTCTCCCCTCCACCAACCCAAACTCCTCCCTTCTCCCTCTTCCCTCTCTCCTGCCTCCTGATCATCCCCGCTATTCATCAGAGCTCGGAGCACCACCTTGCCTACTCTCTATCCCTTGTTGGTGCAGCATCTTCTCGGGGGAGGGGAGGTCCATTTTATTATTATACGATAGGGTCTGGACGTCCTACCAAAATTTAAGCTTTGGGTCGTATTTCTGTACTCGTTTTGGGGATGGCGATGGGATGGGAGAGGAATAAATAGGGACAGGAGGGAGGGAGTAAAAGCGATGGACGCGGGAAATGGGGAAGAGAGGGGAGGAAAAGAAAGGGATATGAAAAGGGAATGGAGAGAGGGGTAGCAGTGAAGAAAGAGGGAAGTGAGAGGATGAGTCGGGAGATATGTAATGGGAAAGGAGAGGTGGAGTAGGAATGGGAAGGAAGAAAGGGAGGGGGAAGGGAATAAAGGGAAGGGAATAATGGAGAGGATGGAAAGGAATAAGACGAGAAGGGATAAACAGGAGGAAGGAAGGGAATAAAGGAGGAAAGGTCAGGGAAATGAATAAAGGGATGGAAAATGGGAAGGATAGGGCAGGGACGAGGAGGGACTAAAGGGAAGGAAAGTGAAAGGAAGAGAATAAAGATAACGGAAGGGAATATGGACCGATAAGGGAAAGACATATTCTAGATGATAAGAAAACCGTGGGGAAGAGAAGTAAAAATGTGAAAGATAGAGGAACAATATATAAAGGGAAGGGCAACTGGGAAGAGAACTAGACACTGACGGGAAAGGCAGGATGGGAGGGAAAGGGAACGGAGGGGAGGGGAGAGGACGGAAAGGGAAGGGAGGGGAAGGAAAGGGAAGGGAAGGGAAACGGGTGGGAAAATAGGAAGGCAAGGAACACGCAGGGCTTTAATGTACACAGGAGGGGGAAGCAGCAAACTAAGAGGCTGTACCTGGCAGAGTAGGAAAGCGGTCTGAGAGAAAGGCGGCAGGAGACAGGACAAGAAAGGAAAGGACTGAAAAGAAAGAATGGGAGAAAAATGGTAAAGGGGAACAAAACTGGTTAAATAATGAATCAAAAAAAAAATCAGGGAGTAAATAAAACAGAAAAAAATATAATAGTTAACAGAACAGAACAAACGAAAAATTACGAAAAAATACCTGTAAGACAAATCCTGAAAAAAAGAATAGCATCCACACACACACACACACACACACAAACACACACACACCGTACAACCTCACGATTTACTAAACGAGGGAGTATAAGAATCAAACCCACATTCTGGACAGGTTCGGAATATGCAACGAGATTGTAAGAGGTGATTCCGGCAAAGATATGAATATTGTTAGCACACCCTATTCACCCACCCACCCCTCCCCCAAACCTACCCCCTTCTGTCCGTTGCCCTCCCTCTCCTCCCTCACAGACTATCCCATGTCTGTTCCGTCTCCCCTTCCTACTCCTATCCTTCTTCCTCATAATATTCTCTCTCTCCCTTTCCAAATGTTCCCTCTCCACTTCCCCATCATACCCAAATATCGTTCTACCCAATCCCCTCACACCTCTCCCCACCCAGCCCTACCTTTCCTCCTTTCCCACCCCCTTCCCTTCCCTTCCCCAAATTACTCAACCTTCTTTTACCCCTATCCTCCTCCTTCCTTCCCTTCTTATTCCACTCCCTACCCCATTCTTAGTCTTGTTCTCCTTACCCTACCCCTTCTTCTCTCCCATTTTTCCCCAACATGCTCTTCCCTCTCGTTCCCCTCTCTTCCCCTGCCCTCCTCCCCAATCCCCACCCACTTCCAGTCTTACAAAAATCCCCTAAAAAAAATAAAGAGATATATGAAGAGGCGGCCATAGATCTGGGTTAATATCCGTGCATTATCAGGAGATCAATGGAGGTGGCCCGGGGGTTGAGACCGTGCAATCACCCGTCCAATTTATTAAACTCCGATGCAATTAAAGGTTGAAAATTCGGGGCCCCGAGGATGCGGCGATTTGGATCAAGCTAAACACGGTATTTGGCCGCCATGATGGACACCGGATCAATGCAGGAGGGGGCCCACAGGTTATACAGCCCGCTCTTCCAAAATTGCAGGGATATTCACCTCACAAGTCACCCTTTCTTATTTTTCTTGTCTTAGCCTCCCCTCCCCTCCCCTTCCATCCCCTCCCTTCCCCCTCTTCCTTCACCCCACATCCCCCTCACCCATCCTATCGTGTTCGATGCTTTTTTGTTTGGGTACATTTTGTGGGAGGGATTATTATATGTCTATCGACAGCTTAAATCTTCTGCCTAGTTTTCAGGAATTGCTTACTTCGATATGCCTCTGTTTTGTTTAGTACACAATGTTTCTAAAATTATATATCATGTTACTTACGATACACAATTCTTGGCGTAATTTTCTGCATCACTAATCTACCACTGGGGATAATTTAAGTAATACAAAGGCCTCAATACCCCAGCCTCCCATCCCATCACCACTTTCTTCTCCAGCCGTGCCAAAACACCTCGACCCCCGCCAATTACCTCCTTTTCTCTCCATCAAATAATTCAGTTCCCTGCGTTACTAATTTGTTTCCTCTCATCAATCACCACAGTTCCCTCCATCAATTATTTCAGCTCCCATATCCGTCCATCAATCATCTCCGTTTCCCTCATCAATTATTCGAGTTCCTTTCATAAATTATTTCTGTTCTCACGGTCAGTCACCCCAGTTCCCATCTATCAATCACCTCTTTCATTTCTCTCAATTAACCACTCATTATTATCTATCTTTCCCCTTTTTTTATCTCTCCATTACTACTTTCATCTCTATCGACCTTCTTTTTCTTACTAAATCACCAATCCTCTCTGTCACTGTTAATCCTATTTTTACCTTCCTCTGTTTACCTTTTCAGTAATTTTCTATCAGCGTTGTCTTTAACGTTCTGCTTTCATCTTGTCAGCTACTATAATTCTCTCTCTCTCTCTTTCTCTCTCTTCTCACGTTCCACACCTTTCATACACCTGAAACTCCCAACTTCAAGCTCAAGGCAGTGATGTGAAGCTTCTAATAAACATCCCTGGGTCCAAAGCAAAACAAACCTCTAGCTTCTTGAAGATAAGGAAGAGCAATAGACAAAATATAAAACAAAAGGATGGAAGTAGTGAAAAGAAAAAATTAAATGAAGGCGGAAAACACCATATGAAGGAAGAAAGATAAGGCCCAATAAAGCATGAATGAAAGGGAAAAAATAACAGAAAAAAGAATGGAGAAAATAAACATAAGACAAAAGGGGTAACAGATAATATTATAAACTGCAATAACGTAAATAACAACAAAAGGTCTAACAATAAATGGGAGGCCTAACTAAAGAACTACTAATCAAAGGAAAGGAAGGCTGGTCCAAAACAGAGGAAGGACAGAAGGGTGAGTTTAATGAAGGAAGCAAGAAATTAATGGGAAAAATCAAAGGAAGGAAATTACGAGGAGAGTAACCAACGAACAAGCGAACGAATACGCTGAGGAAAAGAAAAAAGAAAATATGACTTTGGAGCCAAAGACAAAAAAGGAGAGTCTATAACAAAACAATCGATCGATATAATTAAGACATAAAAACAAAAGAAGAAAAAGTGGGTCCAAAAAACGACCGAAGAAACAAGAGAAAAAACAAAATGAAAGATATACATTTAAGAAATACCAAGAAAGGAAAGAAAGAGGAAAGAGGACTCAATCAATCGCAGAAACAGGAAACCAAAGGAAAAATTATGAGGTCTCGAGATGTAACAAAGAGTCTGAGTGCAGTAAAACAAAGGAAAAATGAAACTTCTGAGGATTTAACAAAGACTCTGAAGACTTAACAAAGGAAGGAAAGACAACCAGGAAGTGCTCTAGTAGACGTATGGACCATCTAAATAGTAGCTAATTAATGCAACCATACATTTATATTCAGTCTTGGCCACCTCTGCGTAACTGTGTTTGTACTCTTGGCTCCTTTCCCTTCCCTTCTTCCTACTTATGGAATTCGGCCCCTTCTCTCTCTCTCTCTCTCTCTCTCTCTCTCTCTCTCTCTCTCTCTCTCCTAACCCTTCACTTCCTTTACCTACCGGTCTACTTACTCTCGTTCTTCCATCTTTCACTCTTTCTTCATTTTTCCTTCTCCAGCTTTCTCCCTCCTTCCTCCTTTCCCCTCCACCAACCTTTCCTCTCCCTTTTTTCACACTTTCCTTTCCCATCTCCAACTCTTTCCTCTCCCCTCTCCACCCGTTTCCTCTCTATTCTCCACCCCTTTCCTCTCTCTTCTCCACCCCTTCCATCTCCCTTCTCTCCTCCCTGCCTCTGATCGCTCCACCCCTACCATTATCCGTGATGCCTTGTCACTCAATTATTATTTTTCTCCACTTCCCTCTGCCCTCCAGCAATATCTCCTGCAATTAATATTTATGGGTTTTCGATTAACGAGGGTAATACCAAAATAAATCTTAAAATTCTAATAGCAATAATAACAGGACTTCGTTTTTATTATAATCACTGTACATTGCTATACATTTCCAAATAACCATACGCCTCTGAAGATGACCAATACTAAAATACATCTTAAAACTACAATACTAAAAACAGGAGGACTGCATTTTCCAGATAACTTCTGTATTACCCACTAGAAATAATCATAAGCCTGTGAAGCAAACTTTTTTCTTTATCTACTACACATTTTAAGTATTATAAGTGACGACAGACTCTTCAAAATCATAACTGGAGTTCCTATTTTTATCCTACAAACCCCCCCCCAAAAAAAAATGATGATAATAATAATAATAATAATAAATACGACTGCACTAAAAAAAAGTGTTCATCACAATTTCGCATAAGTTTCCTATTCGGGATAATTAAGAACGCAATCATGATCCAGCCATTAGCGATAATTGGAGTGGTGTAACTACCTGCCACACCACCACCATTAAACCAACGATCACCTCCACCACCACCACCACCACCACCACCCACGGTTCTCTCCTCCCACTATCACTATTATTCACGATTACCAATACCCGCGTTCAGTCACCAGCATCCACATCCAGTCATCAGCATCCACATCCAGCCACCAACATCCACATTCAGTTACCAACACCCACATTCAACCATCAATATCTATGATTACCAACATTCACGTTCAATCACCAACATACACGTCCATCAACATCCACTATCATCAACACTCGCGTTCATTCACCAACTTACGATCCATATGTACGTTCAATCACTAACACGTTCAACCAGCAGCGCTCACGTTTAATCCCCTTTCCCCATGATAAAAATTCCTACCTCTCTCATGATTATCACTTTCCACATTCTCATTATCAACAGTCGTACTCCACCCTTTACCATACTCCTACTACCCCCTTCCACGCACTGAATATTATCAACTGCATTCCTATGATCATCAACCCATACACTCACATCATCATCAACTCATACACTCATTTCATCACCTCATACACTCTCATCAACTCACCCGCATCACAATTAACTCACACTCACATCATCATCAACTCATGCACTCATCATAACTTCCTACACGCATGCACTCACCATCATAACTTCTTTCACTCATATCATCAACTCATATCATCATCGATTCGTACACTCGCATCACCATCAGTTCCCTCTTATAAATGCCTCACATGCCCTCAACCCTTTCAGTACGATGACCTCTCTTTATTATATTCTTGCCTGTGCTAATTATTTTCATTCTGCCTCAGGGAGAAATACGCCTGGTTATGAAGGGGGTTAGGAACAATCTCCATTAACCCTTCCACTATTTCCCCGAAGCTGGAAATACAAAACTGATGAGGGCAAGAATAAAGTTATAAAAAGACGTCATCGCAGTGAAGGGGTTAATCAGCTCCTGCCTCTCCCATGACCATCAACCCCTGAACTCCCTCTCCCCGTCCTCCCATAACCGACATAACCATAAACATCTTCAGTGATGACTCCATTCTGCCTAATGCTACCATGAATAACTCTCTCCCTCCCATTCCACCAAATTTCACTCTCACAATATCAACATCGCTTCCCAGGATTACCATCTACCCGTACCATGAGCAACACCTCGTCCTCAGCTCGTGCGATTCTACCAACTCCTACCATGAACAACTCACCCTCCCATTCTACCATGTTTCACAGTATCAGTATCTCCCATGATCACTAGCTACCACTACCATGACCATCATATCGTCCGTAACTCCCTTTCAAACAGTAACTTCTTTCCCTACAATTGTGAATTGATTTCAGTATCATGAACTATTTAGATGACGTTCTAGATCTGCATAATTTTTCCCTTTTCTTTTCGCTGTTTAAAAAAAAAATGAAAAAGAGTTCAAGCCGAAACTGTTACATATTCACCATAAACACACTTTTAGAATGTAGGTTTAATCCCTTCTTTCTTTCTTTCCACTCCATAGTCGTCTACCACATGCTTTCATCACAACTTCTACTACCGACCCTCCCTCTCCCCCACAACCTCCACCACCCAACTATCATCTCATAATCACCCATTCCTCTCCCCTTCCCCCCCAAGCCTCACTTCCACTACACTAATCAACATCCGCCTCCACAATCATCAACTTCCACTCTCATGATTACAAGTACCACCTATACACTCTCTCCTATAATCAGATCTATCTTGCCCCCCCCCACCCACCCACCCACTCTTCCCATAACCATAAAGTTCCCAGGGATGCTTCTCCCTAACTCAGTCATGATCAGCTCACACCTCCCTGACCATCCACAATCACACTCACTGTAAGAATCTTCCATCTCTATAACCAACAACCCCCACTCATCAGCAGTCATCCACTCCCATTATCAACCTATTCCACTTTCCACTTCTGTAACCACAAACTCCAACCACCACCACCACCACCACCACCATCATACTCATCGTCCATGACCATAAGCAACCTGACCATACCCGAAAGCTCCTTTCTTCCATTACCATCTCCACCTCTCACCATAACCATAAAAAGATCCCATTCTCCTGGCTCCTGGACCCACCCACCTACCCCACCTCAACTGGAGCGACGATCCCATCTCGGTACATCCATTACTATCACCGCCTTCCACATCCATAATCATCTCAAACTCCCATGATCACGAACCCCAACTCCCAAAATAGCCTCCTTTCTCTACCACTTCCAACCCCACATATACCCTGTTCCGCTTCCCATTCCCACACACAACCCCACATCTCTCCCATTTCCCACAATCTCATCTCCCACCCACCCACACAACCCTACATCTCCAACATTTCTCACTGCCTCATCTCCCCCCATCACCTCCATCTACAGTGAGAGCTACGAAAACACCCATCACCATCAACATCCACTTCCATAATCGACTCCCTCTTCCCACCATTCACACCCATTCCCTACCCACATCCCACCTCTTACCCACCTCCATTTCCCACTCCCTGCCACACTTTCCCCACAAAACTCACATCTCCATATCCAACCCCTCCTTTCCCCTCCCTACTCGACATCTTCCCATACCCAGGAGAGTTCCCCCTTCATACTTTGCATCTTCTCCATATCCAACCCCTATTTCCCCCCCTCCCTAACCCAAATCTCTCCCCTACACTCGTTCCCTACCCCACATTCCTCGTCCTCCCATAACCACTCCCATCTCCCATAATCTCCCATCTCCCACCATAACCATAAACAGCTCCCACGGCCCCCCCTCCCCGCCCACCCCACCCCGGAGAGCGACGATTACACCCACCACCATCACGGGCGCCACAATAACTTTAAACTCTAGCCATTAACATAAACACGGACGGCGACCCACACCTAGCCGGGGAGTTTTGCTGCAATATTCCTGCCCGTTGCAATAACAATCCTGCAGGCGCTCTGTATAATTGGCCAGTAAAGAACAGACGCGGCGGTGGGGGTGTGAGGGGGCAAGAGAGAGAGAGAGAGAGAGAGAGAGAGAGAGAGAGAGGAAATTACAAAGCAAAAAGATGAGAGAAATTACGGAATACGAGATATAAATTATTTGTGGAAAAAGTTCAAAGTACACAATAAAACAATATCAGAGAACATAATAAAAGACTATAATAAGCAACGCAGAAACGCCGAAAAAAGAAAGAAAAATGGAAAAAGGTGCAAAGTGGGAAAAAGCGTCAAGCTGTTAATTTCCGTTCCCTAGTGATCACAGTCTTTTTCACAAGCACTTTCCTTTTTTATTATTTCCTTAATAGTAATCTTTATCGGTCATTTTCCTCCTTTCTGTAAACATGTAACTTTTTTATTTTAACTGGATATTTCTCCTTGCTGAATGTATCCACCTTTTTTTTTAATGAGGAACCAGAAATATTTTTCTTACTGATTTTCTTTTCGCCTTGTTATTAGTCCATTATTTCATGTACGAGTATTTTTTCTACTTCAGTCATCATTTCCTGCATGCAATCTCTTCTCTGTGTATCTTTCTTTCCAGATTCACTCCCTTTCACTCTGCCAAATTCCTTCCTCTTCTTTCTTCCTCGTTATTCCCTATATCCTCTTCCCATTCTCTTTCACCTTGACTTGTATTCCTTCCTTCCCATCCCGTTCCCTGCTCCCCTCCTCACCCCCATCCCTTTTCTCTCCCGCCCCTCCTCCCTCCACTTCACTTTCCAACTCTTTCCCTTTTTCCACTCCTTCCTCTTCTCACTTACCCCTCACTCCCCATTTCCTCCTCGCCATCTCTATCCTCCAATTCTCCCACTTTAACTTCCATCCATTCTTTCTCTCAACTCACACTTTCCCATTTTCTCTACTACCCCTCCCTCTCTCCCTCCCTCTCCACTCAACCACTCCTTCCTCTACCCATCCCCAACCTCTTGCCCCCACCCCAACCCCTCCTACACCTGCCCTCCAGCTTAAATTGTAAACAAGTAATTAAGATTAGAGACCTGGACTAGTTTAACATCGGGTTTTCTCATCTCGAAAGGAAAAAAGGAAAAATGTGATAAAAATGCGATTAGCAAAGTCATGTTCTCGAAGTTCATGCGCTGGTATTATTTTTATTTTTTACTGATTTTTTAATTATTCTTTGTCTAACCAATATTATTATTATTATTATTATTATCATCAGAAGTGGTAGTAGTAGCTGCAGCAGCAGCAGCAGCAGTAGTTGCAGCAGTAGTAGTAGCTGTCGTAGTAGTATCATCATCATCATAATGTCATCATACTTTTTTCAAGGTAAAATGCATTTTTTGTTATCATATTAGGGACTGCAGGAGCCAAACTATCAATGCCATAAACAGCCATTTGGCGAGGAATTAATGGCACAGGTTTTCAACCTTATTCGAATATTTGTCAAGCCGTGCCCAAGTGATCAAGAATTTTTGGTACGAAGGCCTCTTAGATCCGGGCATCCGCAAGAACCTGAATCCTTGTATCTTTTTTCCTTCCTCCTCCTATCTCTACCCCTCTTCCCTCGTTACACTAACTCTCGCCCCCTCCCTCCCTGCATAGTCTTCCCCTTCCACTACTTCCCACTTCTTCTCCACCTCATACTTCCTCTTCCCCCTAGTCTCCTCTCCCTTCCTTTCAAGCTACACCCCTTTCTCCTCCCTCAACTTCAAACCCCACCCCCCCTCCAAGACACAAATGCATTACCGTTACTGCTCTTCTCCCTCTTCCTCTGCCTCCCTCCCTACCACTCCCTCTTTTTCTCACTCCCTCCCTCTCTCTCTCTCTCCCAGCCCCACGCTCTGATGGGGCTGTGATGAACTGTTAATTGTGTTCATATGAAAAATAAAAATAGTAAACTTAAAGAAAAAAGCTGGAGAGTAATGACGGCTTATCTGGGAAAATTTCATTACAGGACACGGCTGCAACAGGAAAATATCACAGCCACCGAAGAAATAAAAAATAGCACCAATAATACTTTTCCGCTATTAATTAAAGGCCAATAATGGGATTTTATATTGCGTATCACTATAAAACGGTCGGCTCTCTGACGCAGCTATTTTCAGTATTCATTATCTTTCTTATTGGCCACTGGAAGAATTTAATCGGTTCTCGCATCGCAAAAATTTAAGGAACAAAACAAGCCTGAATATTTTCTAACCGTGTTCCATTACAAAAGAACCAGATTGCGCGGCTCCAGTGCTCAGTAAATTCTAAGCCTGTTGCCATTAATTCCCGCCCCCATAAGTGTCTGGATCTTCTGTACGATTATCAGAGTGCAACAGAAGCGTAAATGATCGCTCCTTCTGTGTTGGGAAACTCGTGGAACCAAGCAGTAATTGGGGGTTCACATGTTACGGTAAATTCCTGTTATTTCTCCATTCACGTCAACTTTATATAAAAAAAAAAAAAAATAGGTTTTTCGCACACCATGGCTGGAAGACGGAAACTTGTATCAAGCCTTTTTTTCTCTCTCATCTTCCCCAAATAAGTGGCCAATTCCAAAAAAAATCAAAATGCGACACAACCTGACACAGCTTGTAAAACCACATTCCTAACCTCATCTATATTTGGCCTGACACAATTTAACTGATTCTATGCGCTTCAAATTAACTGAAACCTACCGTAATTATATTATCCAAACCCTTTTTAAATTAACTCATCCTATCTACTAACATAACATAACCCATCTGATTTCATCCTCTTTCAGTCAAACCAAGAGTCTAATTTAACACCCTACCCGTAGAGCAATTTGATGCTGAATTTATGTTACGCTGACTAATTACAGCCTAACTTCACTTTACCTAGTCAGTCCCCCTCTAACCCAATCTAGCCTTACCTTACCTATACTTCCTTAACCTACCCTATGCTAAAAACCTTTTTCAACCTAATACTTAACTTTACTCAACCTACATTAACTTATCCCAATTCAACACCTTCTCCCTGCCTAATCAAGCTCCAAATTTTACCTACAGCACTGTAATCCCTCTCAGCCTAACCTAAATAAACCTCATTCAAACTAATAACTTTCCATGACCTAACCCGAATCTAATTATTCCATAACCTAATTCACCCAGCCTGACGTAACCACACCCTGCCTAACCTAACCAAATCCCTCAGTAACAATAGCAAATCAAACCTCGTATTATTTCTCCCAGCCCCTCCCAACCTACCCAACCACAAATCCAACCCACCTAACTTCACCCAGATTCACCTTTCTTAATCCAACCTAACTTACCTTGAGCTAACCTAACCCCCTTTATTCTACTCCTGACGTTTAGACTACCCCTTAACCTAACCTAACCAAACCTCCCTTCACCTAACACAACCTCCCCCAACCTACACCTCCCCTGATCCCTTTAATTACAGTAGTACGTGTGTAAGGGGCCCCTGACGAGAGCCACACCCAGAAGCTCGTGTGCTGGTCTGGGAGCCACACCCTATACCTGGCTCGCTAATGGGCCGCTATAGTGCTTTTACAGACGCCAGCTTGAGGGGGTCGGGGAGGGGCTGAAGTACGGGGTGCTAAAGGTGGAGAGGACAGGCACGGAAGAAGAGGTGATGGATGAGAGGGGGAGAGGTAGAGAATGGGGAGAGGGGGAGAGCTGGAGACAGGGAAGGGGGCAGGGGTGGGATTGGGAGAAGAGGGGGGAGAAAGAGCAGTTAAAAAATAAAGAAGAGAAGGGTTTTGGAGAAGAGCAATAGAAGAAAATGGATGACAAGAGAAGAGGTGAAGGATGAGAGGAGGGGGAGCAAAAGAATGGGGAGCGGGCTAAAGATGGTAACGGGGGGAATAAGAGTGGTTAAAAATAAAGAAGAGAAGCTTTCAAGAAGTAAAGGAACTGGGAAGAATGGATGAGCAGAAAACGAGCATTGGAAAACAGATAAGAGAGGAAAGGAGTGGAAGGAGGTGACGGTAAAGGAGAGATGGATAGAGAATATGAGAAAGGTGCTAAAAAAGGTACGAAAAAGAAGGAAGAAAAGGGAAGGGATGGGGCAGATTCCTAATTCTGTGACACCAAAGGTAGTGTAGTCCGGGGCGGAAGAGGTGACGAATGAATATTGGGGGTGGGGAGGAAGATGAGGGTGGAAATGTAAATGGGGAGAAATAGGAAGAGAAATGGACGAAAAACGAAATGGGGACAAGGTAACAAAAATGGCATAGAGGACACAGGAAGAAGGACGACAAAGAACTGAGAAGAAAAGACAGACGAAGAATGGGAGAGGAGAAAAACGCACTGAAAGACTAAAGAAATCAAACTCATACATAGAAACTCACCTTTCACATACGAACAGATCATCACCAACATTATCACCACCATCATCAATCATCATCACCACCAATCATCACCACCACCATCACCACCACCATCACCATCATTATCATTCTAATCCTCTTCCAAGAGTCATAAATGCGATGGTCTGAATTCAGCGACAGAAAAAGCAAGCAAGCAAGGCAGACACGAATCAATATACTCATGAAAATATAAAAAAATAACAGGAATAAACCAACCCCAGTGAAGCTAGCCAAGTTACTGCCTTCATAGTATATCCGCACAAAATTATTCGTATTATCAGTGGCTCGTATCTCAGCGTGCAAGTCGTGATTTCAACATTTCGAGCAAGAATATTGAATTATGTATATGCCTGACACACCACTAACTCACTTGCTAACACTTGGGGGGATATATTTAGCTGAACACCAGACAGGGAGGGGTGGGAATGAGGGAGGAAAAGGGGTTGAGAAAGAGGGAGGGGGAGGGGAGAGAAGGAGGGAGGAGGAGAGGAAAGAAAGAGGGAGGAGGAGGGGAGAGAAAGAGGGGGTGGGGGAGAGATAGGGGAGGAAAAGAGAAGGGCGAAAGGAGGGGGGAGGGAAAGGAGGAGGAGAGATGGAGGAGGAGAGATGGAGGAGGAAAGAAGGAGAGGGGAGAGATAAGAGGAGGAGAAAAAGAGAAGGGTGGAAAGAAGAGATGGGACAGAAAAATGAGGGGGCAAATGAGGAAGACAGAAAACGAAACAGAGAGAAAGAAGATGGAAAGAGGACACGAGCGAAACATTAAACAGAACAGATGAAGGAAGAGGAGACGAAAGACGAGCTGAATAACAAGACAGGAGATGAGAGAAGACGAAGCAAGAGGTGGAAGAGAGGAGACAAAAGAAGAAAGAACCCAGGCAGGAGGAGGCAAGAGGACGGCTGGCAGAAAACACTCAATATTGATAGGGGGGCCATGTCTCTCGTGTGGGTATATGTTCAACTCCAGAGATTCCCTGTGATGAAGTCATGCAGGCAACGGATGACGGTAATATCGGCAGTGAGGAAGAGGGAGAGAAAGTGAAGGAAAAGAGAGTAAGTGAGAAAGAAGGAGAGAAAATGAGGGAAAGAGAATACGAGAGAAAGGAGAGAAAGTGAGGGAAAAGAGTGTGAGTGAGGAAGAAGGAGAGAAAATGAGGGGAAATGGTGAGTGAAAAAGGAGAGAGTAAGGGGAAATAGTGAGTGGGGAAAAGAGAATGTGGAAAAAAGTGAGCTGGGAGGAGAAAGATATGTGAGAAAAAATAGACGATATAGGAAGAACAGAAGAGATTAGAACAGAACAGATTAGAAGAAAAAAGAATACAGAAAATATTACGAGAGAGAGAGAGAGAGAGAGAGAGAGAGAGAGAG
>JAGKTI010014333.1:0-21802 GCA_018397915.1 Birgus latro
GCACTACCCAAGTACTTAAATGCACTCATATTTTCCATTTCCTCCTCATCCAACCTCGCTGTAAAACACTGACTTCACCTCTCTCGAAGACCATAACTTTACTCTTCCTTGCATTCACCTTTAGATTAGATGAGTTTGGATGATGATTATTATTATTATTTTTATTTATTTATATTATTATTTTTATTATTTTTTTATCATCATTATTATGGTTGTTCAATATATACTGTATATGAATGGGGTGATAAGAGAAGTAAAAACATGAGTAATGGAGAGGGGGATGGCGTTAATACTGAATTGTGATGGATGGAATATCTGAAATTTGTTTTATGCTGATGATGCAGTACTACTTGCAAATACCAGACAAGAACTTGGGAGGCTAGTGCAGAGTTTAGCTGATGTCTGTGAGTGTCGTGCCTTAAGAGTAAATGTAGAAAAGAGTAAAGTGATGGTTATTTAGAGAGAAGGTGACTCCCATGCAATGTTACTGGGAGAGAGACTGGAATTGGTGAGAGAGTTCAAATACCAGGGTACAGTGATAGAAAAGAGAGGAAAATGTGCAAAAGAAGTGGAAAGTTGAGTGACACAAGAAAGAAAAGTAGCTGGTGCAAAGAAGGCCTTGATAAGAAACAGGGGCTTGAGTGTTGAAGCTGCACGAAGCTTACATGAAGGAGTGTTAGTGACAACACTAACATATGGATGTGAGACTATGGTGTGGCATGAAAATGAAAAGTCAAGAGTGCAATCAGTGGAGATGGGACTGCTGAGGAATGTATGTGGAGTACAGAGAGTGGATAGGATACAAAATAATGTGAATCGTGAAAGATGTGGAGTTAGGAAGTTTGTGGATACCAGAATCAACAAGAAAGTACTGAGATGGTATAGTCATGTAGAGAGAATGGGTAACAATAGAGTGGTGAAAAAGGTATATCTGAGCAAACTTGAAGGAGGGAGAAGGCAAGGTAGGCCATGGAGAAGGTGGAGAGATATGGTGGATGGGTGTGTGAAGAAGAGGGGTGAGGGTAGGGAACTGACAAGAGATCGGGCTGGCTGGATGAATGTTGTGGGGAGAAGTGACTGAGCAAGGATGTGGCATCCCATTTCAATGTGGCAGCATTCAGACTGACTCCATCAGATATGTTTATGTGAAGCTACAGAACGTGGTGAATGTTTATGGCGTATCAGATAGAGCCAGGATTCCGGGGGTTTGAATGACGAATGACTGGAAGCATGGCCTACTGGATTGGGCAAATTTTGGTTGTCTGGACACTGCTACTCCTCATCTTGCCCTAGGGTGGAAAAGGAGGTCCAGATGGTGATTTATTATTATTATTATTATTATTATTGGTAGATAGGGGTGCTAAGCATCAACTCACTGATATATTGCTGCTCTCAGGTGACTATCCTTTCCTCTCTTCCTTCCATTTTTCCTTCCTTCCTCCTCAGTCTTTCTTTCCTTCACTCTTTCCTCTTCCTTCTGTCTACACTGAGTAACAAGCCAAATGGCTTTCTGTACGCCAGGAAATAAATCATACACCAGGAAACCATTTACTGTGCAGGGTGGTAATCATATAACCAAATTATGGAGCCTGGTGGTTTAGTGGGTAATTAAGGTACTCCAATAGGATTGAGTCTGCACAAGTTTACATCCAAGAGTTGGTTGGGGTTTATTGCTCATGTACTGCCACAAAGGGGTGAGTGAGGCTGGTCACTCTCATCTCAAATGTCAGGACCAACTTGCTTAGCTCATGGGGCAACATAGGATTAGACGATGAATGAACGAATGAAATTATCAGCATTAGCATCATCACATCATTTTTGTTTCTTTTTCTTTTATCACTATTTGTGTTGATTAAAGTGGGGGTCCAGCTTGGGTTTGCATAATTCACTTTTGTTATAATGACTGATTTATTGACTATTTTCAGAAATTCTTTCTGCTGCCCAAAAGCAATACCTGTGAATGACTGAAATCATTGAGACTCTGAAATGACTTTGCAATAATGTTACTTTTATGTTAAGAAACTATCAAACTGTAGGTCTGTCCACAGGAAGCCCTAGAGTTTTTGAGTACCTTTCCAGTGGGAGTGGTTGGTTAAAGAATAAAATCTTATGTCTGGGTACATGTCTATCTGGAGTGCAGATGGTGATGGTTAATTTTGCTGGTAAGGTAGCCATTCTGCTATGTCTAGGCCAGAATTCTACTGGGTGTAGGTACACTTTGAGCTGAACTGCTGATAGTTGGGTATTTTCATAGGACAGTACTGTTATTGGAGGAGGGATTGACAGGTAGTGGAGGAAAGGGTTAAAAACTGAGGTGGGGGGAGGGGAGGAAGGACTAGGCCCTGAGGGACTCCACTGGATAGAATCTGAATTTTTTTCACTTTGGTTTTGGTTGATTACTTGGGCTTGTCTGTCAAAAAAAGAAGTTGTCCAGCCATTTTTTAAATCATTACCTTCCATGCTTGTCTTGTAAACTTTTCCTCAGGATATGTTTGGGTTCTGTTAAAAGCTTTGTTTTTATCTATTGCTGCTAACATGGTTCTTAATGGTTCACTAGTTGTTTCTTGCTGAAGCCAGTTATGATAAGCTGAGTCAACTTGGAGAGGTGGGTGGTGGTTAAGTGTTTAGCTTGGAGTCCATGCTAGGAGTCAGAAAGAGAAATGAGTGTGGGGTATGTTCTTCAGACTAAACTCTCTACGATTCTGAATTTCATACAGACAGTGATACTGGTGAGGTTTTCCTGGTTTGAGTAAAGGGACAATGACTGCTTTCTTCCAGATATCAGGGATTTGGTTGTGGGTTCAGAAGCATGTGAAAATTTTAATGAAAATTTTAGAGAAGGCATTTATATGCTTATGACTTGGTGCTGACAGCAGAGAATGTAAGGGGGGCAGAGGAAAGATTTAGGAAGAGGAGAAACAGTACGGGACACAGGGGTTTCAGAGGAAATGCACATAAAACAAAAGTGATATCTAACGCTGGTGGTGGTACTGTCAAAGCAGAGGGAGAAGAGCAATGTGTGGTTTGGCACAAGGGTGTGGGAAATAACTCCATCTTGTGCAGTATTTGTGATAAGTGGATGCACAAGAAATGTAAATGTACTAAAGGCAGATGGTGAGATAATGCTGACTTTGTGTGTGTGGTGTGTCAGGGGGAGCATGTACAGATTGTAAGGTGTGAAAGGACGTATCTTGTTTGTGAGTTTAGAGTGTGTAGAAAAGTTCTGTTATCTGGGAGACATGCTATATGCTAGAGGTGGGGCTGGGGCTAGCTCTGTGGCTAGGGTAAGGGGTGGATGGAGGAAATTCAGGGATGTGTTGCCTCTCCTGGCACTGAGAGGGCTCTCCCTCCGTGCAATGGGATCTCTGTATGTGGCACATGTTAGGAGTGTAACGCTGTTTGGCAGTGAGACCTGGGCAGTAAATGAAATGGATATGCATAGGCTCAAATGTACACAAATGACGATTACTTGGTGGATGTGGTGCATACTTGAATATGAAGCCTGGGAGGGTTAGGATTGTGAATGAAGAGTTGAGAGGAATGCTAGGACTGGAGTGTATTGGTGTTGTGATCAAGAGGGGTAGGCTGAGATGGTTTGGGCATGTTGGGAAGATGATGACAATTGGGTGCAGAAGATGAGATGTGTGAACATTGGGGATAGGGTTGAAAGAGGCAAACCAAAAAAGGACCTGGTACTAGGTCATAGAGTGTGACCTCAGGGATATGGAACTGAATAGGGAGGCTGCTAGAGATAAAGGAGTGTGGAGAGCCACCATCAGTTGACCAAGGCTAATGCATGCAAGCATGTTGGAATTCTTATAAATGATATAACATAATACAATAAAAGTTTGGATGCAAAAGCAAAATCCCAATTTAAATAACTTATGACTGACACTACAGTACACCTCTGATATAACAAACTAACTGGTACCAGACCCTTGAAGTTAAAGCCGATAGTTCGTTAAAGCCAAACACCATGCTGTTCATTTATTTCCCAGGCTTCATGGCTTTTACTGAACAAAGATCGTTAACTACAGATTGTCGTTCGGCTGTACAGTTGTACACAATAACATACAGCTAGGTCTAAATGGCTCTTTTTCACTATAAATGCTCTATTTATGGCTCCTCTTACGATGCTGATCACCCTGAGACTAATGCAGCATTCTGCAGGATGTGGAGGAGTGTGTGTGTGTGTGTGTGTGTGTGTGTGTGTGTGTGTGTGTGTGTGTGCCTGTTTGTAGTATACAGGAATTGAGCTAAGCTCGTGTTGTCCTGTCTCCATATCTACATTTATCTAATCTAATCTTAAATACATGAATGTTTTCCACCTGCAACACCTCTTCGTCTAAGTCATTCCAAATACTTATGCTTCTGTTTGGGAAACTGAACCTTTTGAGATCATTAAGACATCTACTTTTCCTCAATTTGAAGCCATGGCCTCTTGTTCTTCCATCATCCAGCACAAAAAGATCCTCTCTATCCCCACTCTTTCCTATTCTCTTACATTTCTAAATATCGTGATCGTCACCTCTTTCTCTTCTCTCGCGCAGTGTTGGTAACTTCAGTTTTTCCAATCTCTCCTCGTAGGTGAGTTCCCTTAACCCCTTCATTACCGAACCCCCCCGACCCCCGGCCGCTCCCTGCTCCCCCCTCAAACTGGATTTCCCATTCACTCCGCTTGTAATCTTCGTCTGAGTCAGACTGAGTCTCATTGTCATCTGACTCCTCCAGTTCACTATCCCATTCCATTTCCACATCACTTTCACTGTCAGACGACGCCATGGCAATCCTGCGTATCTCCTATCACGAGGAAATGGGGTAACTGTCCTGCAAGCATGTGTTTCCCTCCCTCCCTCCCCCCACCCGCGGGTACAGCAACGCCGGACTCGTTGCTAGGCAACCATGAGCTGATACCAACAATCACATTTGTTCTATATTATATCACATTATAGAGGTATATATACATATATAACAAAATCAAAATATATATTATACAATATGCCCCCAAACAAATTAAGCTCATTCGCATAAATCTATGACACATGCCAGAGCCATGACAGGGGTGCATGACGTCACAGCTGGTTGCCATTCAGTCACAACACGTGGCATCATTATTTCAGCCCAAACCGAGTATTTAGCTCCCCTGCATGTCCCTATCTATCTCATGTATACGCCTGTATACATGAGTGAATTCGGTTTCTCAGCCGAACTTTTTTTTATGTATGCAGGAGTATACATATGTGGAATTCGGTAATGAAGAGGTTAAACATGGTATCATCCTCGTTGCCATCCATTGAACTCTCTCTAGTTTATCAATGTGCTTCTTCAAATGAGGTGACCATACCACAACCGCATACTCTAGTCTTGGTCTTATCATGGTCACTATCAACTCCCTCAACATTTCCTCATCCATATAGTTAAAAACCACTCTCATGTTAGTAATCTATAAGTTCCTCCAATGATTATGCTTATACGGTTTTCTGGTGACAAGTCATCCTGAATAATCACTCCCAAGTCTTTCTCATCTTTCTTTTACTAATTATCTCATTGCCCATCTTATATGTCCAGTGTGGACTTTTTTCACTTATTCCCATTTCTAATACATGACAATTCTTGGCATTAAAATCCATTTTCCAAATCTGGCTCCAACTGTGGAGTTTGTCTAAGTCCTCTTGCAGCTTTTTTACAACTATCAATACATTTAATATGTTTCATAATTTTAGCACCATCTGCGAACATACTTATGTAACTATTCAAACCCTCCGGCAAATCGTTTACATATATCAGAAACATTATTGGTGCCAAGACAGAGCCCTGAGGTACTCCACTAGTCACGTTTCTCCATTGTGAAGCCTTGTCTCTTATAACTGTTCTCATCTGCCTTCCTATCAAATAATCTCTCATCCACTTTAATAATTTCCCATGCACCCCTCCAAAGGTCTTCAACTTCCACAGCAGTCACCTATAGGGCACCCTGTCAAATGCTTCCTTGAGATCAGGATACACATAATCTGCCCATCCCTCTCTTTCTTGTATTTTTTTTTTTTTTTTTTTTATGCAAGGAAGAAGGAACCGAAGGCCATGGGCCTGCATACTGTTCCTTCCAAGAAAAAGCAAAAACAGTACAAAAGAGAGCCAAATTCAAGATCCGTTCAATTCGAGATGCCTGGACACACTGCGTTTGAAAGACTGGAGATCATAGGAAGTAGGAAATACAGACAGAGGAAGACAGTTCCAGAGTTGACCAGTTGCATAAATGAAAGACTGGGAGTAACGGTTAACTCTTGCATTAGAGAGTTGGACAGAAAAGGGATGAGAGTTTGTTGCTAGACGGGTACTATGTGCCTGTCGTAGAGGTGGAGGGATGCAAGCAGACAGTTCAGAGGAACAGTGACCATTGAAGTAACGATAGAAGAGAGATAAAGATGCAACATTGCGGCGAAGAGACAATGGTTGAAGGGAATCAGTAAGAGAAGGAGAGTTAATGAGACGAAAAGCCTTTGACTCCACCCTATTGAGAAGAGCTGCATGTGGGGAGCCTCCCCACACATGAGAGTTGTACTCCATACACGGGCGAATAAAACCTGTGTACAAGGTCAACAACTGTGCAGGGGTACTTTAGAAACTTAATAGGTTAGTAACACATGATCTTCCTTTCCTAAAACCAAATTGTCTTGGTGTTATCACTTCATTTTCTTCTAAATGCTTTATCCATCTTTTTCTAATATTTTCTCATATTTTACAAACTTTACTAGTAAGTGACACAGGTCTGTAATTGAGTGGATCTTCCCTATCTCCTCCCTTGAAGATTGGCATAATACTTGCTCTTTTCCAAACCTTAGGTAACTGTCCATTTTCCAGTGATGTCTTAATGATGACATATACAGGCCACACTAACTGGTCTGCACATTCCCTCAGAATCCATCCAGCCACACCATCTGGTCCCACTGCTTTTCTCACATCCAAGTCCTTCATCAGCTGTAGCACCTCATTCACATCAATGGTAATTTCTGCCATTCCCATCATCCTGGGTTCCATTTCAGGTTCCCTAAATTCTTCTTCCAACACGCAGACCAACTGCATATAATATTTTGCACAAATCTTCTTCTCTTTCGTATGTTTCATCTCCATCCCTCAATTATATCATACTGTCCTTAACTTTCACTTTACCATTTACAAACCTATAAAACTGTTTCAGCTCTTTTTTACACTTAGGTACAATATCTTTTTCATATTTCCTTTCTTCTTCTCTCTGCACCCTTATATATTCATTTCTTACCTGCTTATACTCCTCCTAATCCCTTTCACTATACCTTCTTCTCACTTTATTCCATGCTCTTTTTCTTGCCTCTTATGCCATTCTACATCTGTTGTTAAACCATTCCTTATTCCTTTCCATAGCTGCAGAAAATTTTTGGATATACTGTATTTACTAACTCCTGTTTTATATACTTCTGTCAAAAACTCATATTTCTCATCAACATTTGTGATTGTATTCATTTTACTCCAGTCTACATTTTGGAAAAAGTTCCTCAGTGAAGCAAAGTCTGCTTTCCCATAATTGTATCTATTTTCTCTGTGTTTTTCATCCCTTTCTCCTTTCCTTACTCCAACCACTTCCATCTCAAAAACCAGATGGTCATTCTTACCAAAGGGGCATTTGTAGGTAATGTTCCTCACATCATTTGGGTCCTTTGTGAATACTAAGTCAGACCTTGATGGTTCGTCATCACCCCTAATTCTTGTATTTTCTTGAATTAATTGGGTTAACATGTTATCCATCACCAATTCCATTAATTTATTTCCCCATGATTCCTCATTATTCCCGGCATCCATACTGTCCCAGTCAACTTCTCTACAGTTAAAATCTCCCATTATTATCATTCTATTTCTTCGTTCATTTAACATCTTTAGTTTAATAATGGATTCTCTTATTAAATGTTCATAATCTTCTTTTGTCCATGCCAAAGTTTTGGGGGGCATATAAAATACTATTACATCTATCTTTTCTCCATAACTGTCCTCTATTTCAATTCTCAAAAGTTCAGCCAAGGTATTTTCAGTTTCTATATATTTTGCTCTTAGGTTATTATGGGTTAATACCTCCCCCAAACTTGCTTTCTCTATCCTCCCTCCAAATGTTATAATTGTTCCATCCAAATAATTTTGTATTAACATCTCGGGGCAATTTAGTCTCCTCCAAGCAAACAGTTTCAGGTTAATTTTCATTTATGTACTGCAGTCTCCAATTTCCCCTTTCTTAGATATTAACCTATCTACATTACTGTACATGATACTCAGATTTACTCCACTGTTTTTATCTTTACTCATTCTTCTCTTTTTTCATATTCATATCCATCCCCCTTGTTTCCTACACTTCTAGTTCCTCACATACCACTTCCATACTTTCATATTCATTACTCTCCAAAAATTTTTTTTACATTCCTCCTCTGTCCTCCTGTCATTTTTTTCCTTTACTTGTTCCTTCAAAGATTTTAAAACTTCTCTTTCTTCTTCATTCAAATCCTTTCTTACTATAATATTTTCCATCCCTGCCTCTTTACTTAGTATCCAGATCACTTTACCATTTGCTACACTTTCTGATGACAGCTTAACTCTCATTGGTCTTACTTCCCCTTTCTTATATGGCCCTATCCTCCTTACTTCCTTAATTTCTTTTTCCCACTTGTTTCCTTTAGGATCAAACTTTCTTACTTGATTTAAGTCTCTCTCAAGTCTCACAGACCTAACCTTTTCTCCTCCCTATATCCAAATATTATCATACATCTGTTCCTTTCAGCAGTTTCTCTCACTATATTCTCTTTTTTTCTTTAATACTTTCACTACATTTTCTTCCATTTTTTTCTTGTTCATGTGTGTGTGTGTGTGTGTGTGTGTGTGTGTGTGTGTGTGTGTGTGTGTGTGTGTGTGTGTGTGTGTGTGTGCGCGCGCGCGCGCGCGCGCGCGCGCGTGCATGCATGCATGCACATGCATATTCTTACCTAATTGTATCTTTACAAGAATACATCAAGCTCGTACTGTCCTGTCCATTAAATCATTTTTATCATACATATCCTTAAGTTTATGAATAGTTTTGGCACACACTATTTCATTCGGTAGTACTATCCACTCATCACTTGCCCTATTTAGGAAACTGAATTTCCTTATGTCTTTGTCAACTCTCTTTATAAGTGTTTTTTTGCAGTTTCCTCTTGCTGATGCCTCCCCATACGTAACATACTCATTGATGGCTATTTTCTCTTTCCCTGAGATACATTTATATAGCGTGATCATGTCTCCTCTTTTCCTTCTCTCTTGTAATGTTGGTAGGTTCAGTTCTTCTATTCTTTCTTCATGGCTTAGATCCTTTAAGCTTGGTACTCTTCTTGTAGCAGCTCTTTGTACTTTTTCAATCATATCTATGTGTTTTTTGGGATGAGGATTCCATACCACAGATGCCTATTCCAAGGTTGGTCTGATGAATGATATTATTATCTTTCTCAGCATGTCTACATTTATATATGGGAATGCTATTCTCATATTAGCAAGTAGTGTATGTGTGTTTTGTACTTTCTCATTTATGTGGTCAGCTGGAGATAGTCTATTACTGATAATCACTCCTAGGTCCTTCTCCTTTTCTAATATGAGTAGGGTTGAACTTCCTAGCTTATAACCCCAATCTGGTCTTTTTCCACTTTTACCAAACTTAATTACATGGCATTTGTCCACACTGAATTCCATTTGCCATCTACTGTTCCATTCATGAAACTTATTTACTTCTTTTTGTAGCTCGTCTGCAAGAGTCTGTATTTGTAATTCTCCTTTGTATTTTTGCATCATCGGCAAACATATTTGGACATTTCCACTTCCAGTGTTCCCGTCTATTTCATTTCTATATAACAAAAGCATAATTGGTGCCAGCACTGAGCCCTGTGGAACTCTGCTGGTCACTTTCCTCAATGGTAAGTAATTACCCCTTAGTACTGACCTCATTTCCCTTTTCTGAGAAAATCCTGATTCCAACAGAACAGATTTCCTTGGGCTCCTCCTTGATGGTACAGTTTCCACAAAAGTCTCTGGTGCAATACTCTGTCAAATGCTTTCTTGAAATCTAAACAGATACTGTCCACCCATCCCTCTCTTTTCTGTAGTGTCTTTGCAACTCTATCACAGTAGCTTAATATATTTGTAACACATGATTTTCCTTTTCTAAACCAAACAGTCTTTCTCTTATCATATTGTATTTTTCTGGATGGTTTACCCAAATTTTTCTTATTAGCTTTTCTAGTACCTTGCTTACAATACTGGTCAGAGATACTGGTCTATCAGTCGAATGGATTCTGTCTATTTCCTTTCTTGAATAGGGGAACAATGTTTGCTTTCTTCCAAATATCTGCTGGTTTACCTTGATTTAAGGATTCCTTGAATATTAAATATACTGGTTCGTTTAACTCTTCTGCACATTCATGTAGCACCCAACATAAATTTCATCAGGACCATTTGCTTTTCCTTTGTATGATTTACTCAACCCTTTCTGTACCTCTTGTTCTGATAAAAGTATATCTGGTAATATGTGTGGGCATCCATGTTCATCATCATCTCTCCCAAAATTACTTTCTTCTGTAAAAATTGACTGGATATTTTTGTTAAAAACTCCACAAATATCTTTTTCTTGGATATAGGTTTTCCACTCATCCATAATGAACTGTATTTTATCTTTAACTTTGGTTTTGCTTCGGATGCAGCTGTAAAAAAGACTTTGGTTGATCACTACTTTTATTTATAATGTCTTCCTCGAAGTGCCTATGAGTTTCTCTCCTTATCCTTGTATAATCATTTCTTGCCTGTTTATAGCTGTTATATGCCCACTCACTATTGTGTCATCTGTACCTATTCCACAGCAAGTCTCTTTTCTCTTGATTTTTTACATTCTGTGTTAAATTCTTTATCCTTATTACTACTTCTTTGTACTGAGGGATATAATTTCGGACTCCTGTTTCATATAATTCAAAGGATTTTCTGAACAGAACATTGATATCCTGTCCTCTATGTTCCTTTTCCCAATCTATTTCTATGAAGTACAATAGAACCACAACTATCCTGGAGCCACGGGGAATTCAAAATGCCGGAAGATCGATTTTTCCGGTTGATTGAATAACACCCATTTCCTATTGGCTTACACCAGTGATTCTCAAACTATGGGTCATGACCCAAAGTTGGGTCGCGAGAGGAATTTTGATGGGTCGCAGGGACATAAAATAGGCCTAATGCTTTCAGTGCATTTCATTTACTTAACTGAAATTGTAATTATCCTTACTACACTATTAGCCAAAACATGACATCTATTTACATGTAAAATAGGGGGTTAGGTTCTAGGAGCCTCATATTTTTTATTAAAAATATATTTAAGGATAATTATGAATGTCTGTCTTACAACACTCAAGACGTGTGTTTACATACAATCTCACCGACTGGACACATCACTGCATGCTGCATTCTAACCTAACTGATTAGTTTTGCCCCCTAATACTCCCCAAAAAATTTTAATTACCAAGGATTGCCACTAAGCCTCTTGAAAGTCCTCATTACTGTACCTATCAAGCTTTTGACCTAGACAACACGTGAATGATGGCCATCTAGCATCACTCATATTTCGCCAGGAATTTTGGCGCCTATTAAAGAAAAAGAAAAAGAAAAAAATGCAATGTGAAACTATTTTTGAAAGCCATTAGTCATCAACAATAAAGAAAAAAAAAAGCTATAAATAAGTCGTCAGCAAGGACTGATGGTTTCGGGACAATTCTCCGTAAGTCAATTCACCGTCACAACAGCAACAAGACAATTCGCCGTCATTTATGAAGACAGCTATGGGTGACGCTAGAATATAATTCAAAGGCGACTACAGCGAGGAAGAAACAAGTTAATTATTGACTAAAGGTGCAACTAATAAATAATATCCAAAGCCTATGCTATTGAACACAGACTTTGGTGGATCCCCTTGAAATATAGTTATTAAAGTACTGATTAATTAATAAATATTTATACTGCAGAATGACAGAGAATTATCCAGGGTGCGAATTGTCCTGACGGGGAATCATCCATGTTTTGATGGTGAATTGTCTGACTGTGAATTGACTTGATGGTGGATTGTCTCGGAACCGCAGAGTTGTGGGTGATGCAGGCTTATTGACGCGAGTGGATGGGCTGGCTGGGGGTTGAACAGGCCTGATGGGGGAGACTGGTGGAACAGTCATTTTTGATGGGGTACTTGCTGGTGTGGAAGCTGATGCATCACTATCTGGGAACCCCACAAAAGAACAAGAGGATACGAGTGAAATGTTTGCTGTTTTTGCATGTTTACCCCTCATGAAAAAATCCCTGATGTCTGACTATTTGCTACATGACAGTGATTTTGGAAGTCATCATAATGGCTACCAAGATGAAGCAGTTCTTTAACTGTGTAGGCTGGATTTCTCACCATGAATCGGATGATCTTTCGAAATAATTCATCAGCATCTCCCCACAAACAGCCACGAGCCATGGCTAATATTCCACCAAATATTACGGAAAATTGCAATAAAACAGCGGTGTGTTGCGGTGTTTACACTATTAACTCAAAACAACGGTGGGAACTGTGGTGATGCGCTCTGGTGGCGAAGGAATGAAAACATTCAGGTGGGATGGTTGTGTGGTGAATTTGAAATGCTGGTTAGGTCCTGGATTTTCGCTGGTTGATCGATTTTGGAATTTCTCTTTAAATTGTCCAGTTTAGCGCCAATTCCAGTTTACTGGCTGGCGGATAATTGAGGTTCTATTGTACTTCTTTAGGTCATGGCACTGTGGTTACCCTTTTCATAGTTTAGGCTATTTTTGTAACTTTCATTACTGCTAACTATATCATATGCAATCCTAAAGTTGAGATTCAATACCACATGGTCGCTTTTGCCGAATGTAGGGTGATACATTATGTTGTCAATATCATTATCTTGCCTAGTAAATATAAGCTCTAGTAATGATGGATAATCAAGTCCCCTTTTTCTGGTGTTTTCCTTCACATGTTAAGAAAAACTCCGGTACAAGATCTACAAGCATTTTGATCCCAACAGCTTTCACAGCTTCTTACAAGCGACCATCATCCACTCACTTGATGTAGAGCTGCCTACTTCTTCCTTAGCCTTTATCATTCTTTTTCTGTGCCTGCCCTCCTCTCTTCCTATTTCTCCCATCTTTCCTGTCACTTCTTATTGCTTTTCTTTCCTTTACAGGTGGCTATACATTGAGCGACAAGCCAAACGGTTTCTTGTAACCCGAGAAACCATTTACAATGCTGGGTGGTAACCATATAACCAAACCAAACGTGCTCCCTACGTGTCAACAAGTGGGTTGGTGGAGGGTTAGTGCCCCTCCCTGTAAAATAAATAACTCAGAGTCAAGTGGCTACCCCTTACGGGATTATGGCGTCTGGCAATAGATAAATAGATAGACTGAAATCTCCATTTAATAAAATTCTTTCAGATTTCTCTTCCATTCTATGTAAAGGGGCTCATAACTCTGAATTGCATTTTTTGCCAGGTCTTCATATTTGCCTCTTTCCCAGGTGTTTGTTTTGGGTGGCATGTATAAATCTGCCACAACTGTTTTCCCTTCAGATGTGTCAATCTCTAAAGCAACCAGTTCTACTTGTTGTGGTATATCTAGGTGTATCTCTCTGACTTGTAGAAATTTCATAGTTAATACCAGAACTCCTCCTTTTTTCATATTTCTATCTCTTCTCCATATAATGTAATCCTCGAAGCTTAGGGTGTCGTTTGATATACTTGGGATTAACTTTGTTTCAGTTAGGCAAATAATATGAGGTTCCATTTCTTTGGTATGGTCTTTTCATCACCATCATCATCATCTAATCCTACGTTGCCCCATGAGGAGCATAGGGGTCCAGGGCTAGGCAAGTTGGTCCTGACATTTAAGATGTGAGTGACCAGGTTCACTTATCCCTGAGTGACATTACATATGCAATAAACCCCAACCACCCCCCGGACAGAAACCAGCACATGCTCAATCCAATTGGAGCGCTTTAATTGCCCACTAAACCACCAGGTGCCATAATTTGGTTATACAGTTACCCACCAGCATAGTAAATGGTTTCCTGGAGTACAGGAAACCATTTGGCTTGTCACTCAGTGTAGAGTCTCCCATAGGCAGAAGAGAAGGAAGGATTGAAGGAAGGAATGACAGAAGAGTGAAAAATCTCTTATAATTTAGATACCACTCCATCTACATTGAGTACATCAACTTAATCATGTTGTTTATGTATTTGACATCCGAGTCTCCTATCTTCCTTTTTCTTTATCCCTGTTGTTTATGAACCATTTTCTTACTTGTAATCCCACTACTTCATAAAAAAATATGCTCCTCTCTTCCTTTGATCTTTCCTCATTTTTTGTTTTTGTTTCTTCCTCTTTTCCTTTAGTGAACTATTCCTCCTGAGTTAGGCATCTTTTTATCCATACATTTTTTAAATTCCTCCTTTCCATGAATTTACTAGCATTTTTAAATATTTCCTCTTAAAGTGTTCACACTTTGAAAGGTTACTTTCAGGGGCCTTGACTTATTTCTCTCATATTTCCCTAGCCTTTTGTGTTCCTCTATATCTTTATCACGGATATCCTCTGATACATCCTTCAATTTGTTCATTATATTTACCATCTCCTTTTTGTCTCTCGAGATTCTGTTTTTTATTTCTTCTTCATTTATACCAGTGATTACTAGAGATCTGCTGATATCTGCCAATTCCTTGACCAGGTTTGGGTTGAAATTCAATGAGTTCTCTCTACTGCTTTTTTCTCTGACATTTGTTTCTAAGTCTCTCCTTACTTTCACCATTTCAACATATGTAGTTAGTACTTCATCTTTGCAATTTCTCATAATTTTGTTTACCTGGGCTACCTTCTCTTCAATATCACTGCTTTGGTCTATCAGACTGCTTGCTTGCCTAACTGTCTCTGTATCATTTCCGAACTCCTCCATAATACTCTCATGGTTGACAACTACTCGCCATTTCGCTAATCTTCCTTCTAAGTGGAACTATCTCAACTGACTGCTCATCTATTATTGTGTCCGTTTTGTTTAATTCCTTTGCTAAGTGTGTGTGTGTGTGTGTGTGTGTGTGTGTGTTGGGACACCATGCTGGTCGGTGTTTCTCTCGCATCCACTCTTTCACCGCATGAAAATTTGTCAAATGAACAGAATGTTCAGCCAGCTCAAGGTGGTCGTCAAAATCAAAATTCATTAAAAGAGGGTTCTGTATAACGAGGGTTTAGTGTACAGGTGTTCCTCCCCTAATGCAGTCTGCTGAAGTGAGATATTGCTCTAATGCAGAACGAATTTGCAGAAGGAAATAAACATTCTAACACAAGCACTGTTAGCGTAATGTGGTAGAGTAACTCGAATCCTGAGTTGAGCCGAGTCTCTCAAGGAGTTCATCTTTGACAGCGGCCCTTGCCTTGCAAGAGGTAACAACGTGATTAAGCAGACTGCTGATGCAGTCAGCATCTACAATCATATGCACACTGACCAAGTAAACCTCTGTGAACAGTCACTGATCGCTCGTTACTTCGACACACAAGCTGCCGCTGGTCTACAGCAAGAGGGTAACCAGTGACAGCACGATGAAGAAGCTATGGAGGACCTAGAAACTGATGTTTGGAGTGTTGCTAGTGAAACAGACTTTGATGGATTTTAATGTGTGTATTCTCCCCCTCTACCTCATATCCGGCAACAAGTGTCTGCTCTTCTCCTCACATAAGGTACAGTACAATAAATAAATAAGTCTTGTATTGAACTAATGTATTTTTTATAACCATATTAATGCTTTTAGGAGGCTTAATTTGGGAAGGGGGGGGTTATAAAAAAAAAAAAATTTGCACCACAAGGGGGGAAAAAGTGGACTTTGGGCAGGGGTGAGGAAGGAATTAGGGTTTTTCAAGAATCCCTCTAATGCAATATTTGTCTAATGCGAGGTCGGTGCAGAAGCAAATACTCCCATTTGGGAAGGAACACCTGTACTTGTATGTACAGTACTTCAGAGCTTGTTCCGAGAGCAAAAAAAATACATAAGTAAATAAAAACAGTCAATAAAGCTCACTGTCAATGATGAAATACATTTATCCAACAAGTTGACTAAATATAGTACTCAATTAAATTTCCAGCAAAGCCAAGTAAATACACATGAAGCTGAATCCCTTCGAACTACAGTAATTACTTTCACTTTGCCTACTTTTCTGCTTCTAAACTATTTATGTTAACTGCCTGGCAGTAATGTAGATTATAAAAGTTGCATCAGGCCTTCCATCCTGAAGTCTATCTTGAGCTGAATCAAATCATGTTGAGGTAGCAAGTATAATATTAAAATGCTTGTTAAAACATTTAGCCCTGACATGAATGAGTATCCAATATCTATAAACCTCCATGAATGCAATCTATTTTGAAACAAAGGAGAAAATTAACAGCATAGTATTATATAATGGTCTCGGCATCTCTGCTGACACTGCATACAGTACTAATACTTACAAGATCTCTTTTCCGTACGCACTGGAGAATCTCAGCAAACAGCTTCTCAGCCTGGGCTGTCCTCAGCTCAAACACTCGCTCCAAAGCCAAGATGACAGTGTCCCGGTTGGATTCAATCATACTGAGTCCTGAGCAAGTGTATCTGGAAATTGTGAATTAAGTGGAATCATAAAATATGAATATTATTTATACATGCACCACACTTCTCAGAGAACAGCACATGTACCAGTGCATGTATAAACAACAAATCAAAGCTAGTGCCAGAAATCCAGCTTTAAATCCTTCAGTTCAAGTACTGTAGTGTATATCTATTTCATAGCTATTCTGGTTCGTTTCGTTTCGTTTTTGAAGGCTACAACATGCTTGCATGCGTCGGCCTTTTTGGATTGGAGCGTGTAGCATTTTATGACCGGATGCCCTTCCTGATGTCTACCAATGACCCTTGGGTGGATTCGATCCTCCGACCCTACGGCCAGAGCGGAGCGCTCTAACCCACTGAGCCACGGCTGGTTAAAGCCAAACAATTTTATTCAGTCAAGTGGGATATCCACACGATACAGCTATGGGTTAACACTGCATACTGATACTGTATATACACTGGTTGAATCTATAGTACAGTACCTAAGCATTATATAAAGGATAACACTAACACAAAAAGAGAAAGCATGGGTAGGGCAGAAGAGGCCTGGAGAGAGAGAAAAGAAAAATAAATCCCATTAAGTAAAAAACAAAAACAATATGGTCAAGAGAGATGAAGAATGCTGGGGGAAGTGTTAAAAAATAAAAACACACACAGACAAATAATGTTGAAAAAAAAAAAAGCAAATGGACAGAAGAGAGAGACAGGAAAAAATAACATTCAAGAATGGAAAGTGCAAAATTATATAGAGAGAATTTTGAAGAGATGCAAGAGTGACAACCATATGATAAATAATGTAAAAAATGTCTAGCCTGTGTTATGGGGTGGATAATTTTAAAGATCTGAAAAGTGCCGAGATGTTTGGCTCTCTTAGCAGGGCATAACTCATAATTATTATCTACATGAAATGAAAGCTCATCGGTCAGGAAAGATGGTAGCCAAATGGAAGGCAGTAGACTACTGACTGAGAACATGCAAATTCAATCCCTCACTTGGGTTGGGAACTGTTGGATGATATGGATTTCACTACAACAGTTTAAACCATGGGTGCCAAAATATCAGTCACAATGTACTGGGTGCTGGGGTGGCTAAAATCTAGACTGCAGTCAACTGGGCAATCAGAAGCCACATGACCTAGCATTTAGAAGCAATGCATATTTCACACATTTGCACAATGTCCCCTGACAACACAGACCTTGCTAATCCCACAAAATTAATCACCAATCAAGCATAACACAAATAATATCTAGTGTGATAGTTGTGGTAACCAATACTCTCATATCAGCTCCAGAAATTTGCATTCCTCAGCCTGTATTTCCCTCTTTCTATAACATGCAGTCTTTTTAAAAGCAATGTATCCATGAATCTAAAAATAATGGATCTTGAATTCAGCTCTTTTGTTTAGTTTGCCTGAAGACCTTTTCCCCCCCCCCACCAACCTCTGGTTGTTTTTCTTTTAGAAAGGAAAAAGTGTGTTTCATATCATAAGAATATTATGCTAGACACAAAAAGATGCTGCAACATTTAAAGGCTGCACAATGTTTAAAGTTGCTGTTGCAACATGCTGTAGGGCAGATTTAAATGCAAATTGGTCCCTCATTATTCACAGACCCTTCTAGTGATGGCTTTGGTTATTCACATGTTAATAAACTATCTATCTATCAACTGCCAGACGTCATAATCCCATAAGGGGTGGCCATAAACAAATCACCTCCATGTCCCCCTGTCCCCTGCCATTTCATTGCTCTGGTCCCAGCTCACACCCCCCTCTCTCATATACCTCTCCATAATAAACAATCTCAATAAATACCTGTACTACCTTACGGTGTATTTTGAGATGATTTTACTACTGTATCTGTGTTCCTAAAGCATCTGAAATTACTTTAAACATGTAGATTCTAATGGCTGATGATGCTTTGAGTTACTGCAAATGGTTTTTAGACAATTCACATACCTTGTTAAATTATGACTGAAGAGGCACATTTATGGGGATTTATAATTATTCATTAGATTTGTATTCTCCAGCCCCCATGAATAATGAGGGACCACTGTACTGTGTTATTTGTATGGGTGTGTGCCTTGAAAACACCATGTAGTGCAAATGATTACATCTTGTCACATGCTCTTAAATGCATAAAATTAATGAATGATAAACATGAGAATAATCTCTTTATATACACATTTAATGACTGAGGTGGAGTTGAGGATTAATACTAAGTTAGTATATCATGTCAGGGAAACTAAAGAAAAAGGAAATGTGGTCACACTTCAACTTGGCAATTCCTATTTTAAACCAACCTAGTTCCCATCGCACTTCAACTTTGCTACTTCTGGGTTAAACTGATCTACAAGACCCTCTGATATTTCACTGAAGCAGCTCTGCTAATACTTATGCACCAGTTCTAAATGAGATAACCATAGCATGTCTTCAGTATGGATGGTGGGCATCAGTTCCCAAGCAGTGAGATGGGAAGGGGTGTGGTTCTATCTGTTGTTGACTGGAGGACAAATATACTATACCTTATGGAGCAGTATGGTCTAAACTAGAAGAAGTTGTAGTAGTAGTAGTCTGTTGCAATGATGCACTCTTACTTCTCAATTCATATGTGTTTTGCTGATCTCAATATGTGTTGACACATGCAGCCAATGCAAACCCAGATTATCAGCAATTTAAAGTGCAACAGGGAATGATGTTTGCTTATCTGTATGTATAATTTTTATATTGATGATACACAGCCTTATGTGAAAACAACAAGTATTAAGGAATCAGAAAATAATGATATAGTCATTGGGTGCCTCACAGCATCAAGCAGTTCACTGGACACGTGAAGGAATCACTGGAGGCTGCCACAGTGATCAGTAAAATACTGGATCATCATGAAATAGCATCACACACTCACCTTTGCCCAAAGGAATGACTGATCCTATTATCTCTTTGAGAATATGGTTTCATTCATGTGATCTCTCTCTCTCTCTCTTTCTCCCTTCTCACTCACATACTCTCCCAGTCAATCTCTTATTCTCCTGGGATGCAGTTAAGTTTTGGGAATCACATCCATGAGTGTATATCCATGCCCCTGTCCTAGATGTCAGCAACACTGACAAAGGGGCTCCGCAGAAAGAGCACATGCGAGGGGAGATGGAAAAGATTGTACTGTACAGCGTATAAATCTGAAGGTATCCAGACCCATGACTATGACCCCCTTATGTGGGAGGAGGAAGAATCCATCAAGGAAAAAAATGAATAAACAAAGAAAATAAATAAATAAATAAATAAATAAATCAATGAGAGGGCCCCAAAGAACAAAGTAAGGCCTGAATCTGAAACTTGGCCAAAGGCATCTAACAAAGAAGAGCCCTGCTGGGAAGCACCAGATGACACAAGATGAAACTTAAGTGTCAGAAACCAATGGTAGGCACAAAAGACCAGCAACAAGACTCATGCTACATCAGAGCGGGGCACAGACTATGACTGCCTCGGAGAGAGTTCCAACATACTTGACCTTTTCCTTATAACTGATCCTTCTGCTTACTCTGTCGATCTTTTCTCTCTGTTGGGCTCCTCCGATCGCAACCTTATCACCTTAACCAGTCCTATCGCTCCAGTAAGGCCTATGGACCCTCCCAAGAAGCAGCAACTGCGGCAATTAGGGTCTGCTGGCTGGGAGGCCCTCAAGGAGTGCTTCTTTGATTTTACACGGAATGATTGCTGTTGCCATCACCAACAGCCATCCGTGTATGCCTCTCACATTATGGAGGAAAAAATTCACATAGAACCAAAAATCAAGTGCTGCAATGATGCCAAGGGAAAGAGGAAAGCACTGAGAGAGACGGCTAAAAAAACAGGCACGCTGTAGAGGTGACATGTTAGCTATGGCTGACTCCCAAAGAATGTATGTTTACATCAAAACAAAAGCACAGTGCTGAGAGTCAGGCATCAGCAAGGCAAGCATTATGTGCTATGCCAGATTTAATTTTTTTCTGAAGTTGTTTGTTTTACATGGCTGAATATTACCATGCTAGTACCTTCCAGGGCCAGGTAGGAACATATTAGCTAATTAAGCACTACACCCCAAATGAGGTTAATTACATTTTTTTTTTAATAACATAACAGAGGAAAGAAAAACAAATTAAAATAATAATAATCCATACACCAGATTACTGACGCCTTCCATTCATAAAATATCTGTAACAGTTAGACTTGAACAGCTGCAGGTTGAAGTTTGGGAGGAAACAACTCTGAGGAAGTGAGTTCCAGAGAGATGCAATTTGGGGAATAAAAGAATTCTGATAGGCAGAAGTTCTGCAATATGGCTGAGTGACATCCCAGTCATGAGCGCCACCATGTGCCCGTGCAGCACGAGGGAAGGCATGGAGAGGTGGCACAATGGACGCAACTTTGTCTGAGCATTTGCCATAAAAATGTCTGTAAAATAATGCAAGGGAGACAACAATCCTTTTTGCTTGTAGAAGAGATAGTTAATTTATAATACCAGGGTTATTTATAATTCCAACAGCTTTGTTCTGAATTTTGTCTAGTTGTTTTAATGGAACCTCTCCACATCCATTCCACAAGGGTGAGTGATATTCAAGCTGAGAGTGCACATGACTCTTACAAATTATAGCTAACTGCTTGTCAGTGAAGATGTTATGGACTCTGTACAACAATCCAATTTCTGGGGCACTTTTAGCAAGTGATCTAACATGAGAGGTCCAGCTGAGGGCATTGTTAAGTGAGACACCAAGAATTTCAGTACTTTTGGAGATGGGAATATCAGTAAAACTGAAGGTAATATACGAATTGGGCAATATCTGTCTATTAGTAAATTGTATATACTGTATTTGGTTTTACTAGCATTAAATGAGACAAGGTCGTTTTGTCCCCATTCATTCGTTCGTTCGTTTCGTTCGTTTTTGAAGGCTCCAACATGCTTGCATGTGTCGGCCTTGGTCACCTAATGGCGGCTCTCCACGCTGCGCGATCTCTGGCAGCCTCCCTATTCAGTCCCTTAACCCTTAAGTCACATTTAATGACCTCGTCCCATGTCTTTCTCAGTCTACCCCTCCCAACCCCTCCCCCAATATTAACACTTC
>JAGKTI010014334.1:0-12485 GCA_018397915.1 Birgus latro
AGGCTGCGTTTCTTTGGAGGGTCCACAGGCTGTACTGGAGCAATAGGACAGGTTAAGGTAATAAGGTTATGATCGGAGGAGCCCAACGGAGAGAAAAGATTAACAGTGTAAGTGTAAGCAGAAGGATTAGTTGTTAGGAAAAGGTCAAGTATGTTGGAACTCTTTCCAAGGCAGTCATGGATATGGGTAGGGTGCTGTACAAGCTGCTCTAGGTCATGAAGGATAGAAAAGATGTAGGCTTGTTCACCAGGTGGATCAGTGATAGGAGAGGAGAGCCAAAGGTGGTGGTGAACATTGAAATCTCCAAGAATGGATATCTCCGAGAAAGGAGAAATGGATAGAATGTGTTCCATCATAGAAGCAAGATAGTCAAAGAATTTTTTATAGTCAATAAAATTAGGAGATAAGTAAACAGCGCAGATATATTTAGTCAGAGAATGACAGGAAAGCCGAAGCCAGAGAGTAGAGAATTCAGAAGAATCAAGTTCAGAACACGAGAGCAAGATAGATCGTTGCGTACATATATACAACAGCCACCTTTGGGTTTGAAATGAGTATAGAGAAAGTAGGAGGATACAGAAAAGGGTTTTCTGTCAGTTGCCTCAGACAGAGTAGTGAGAAGTAGACTGAAAAGACTTGGGACATGGTCATTGGGTGTGACCTCAGGGATTGGGGACTGAATAGGGAATCTGCCAGAGATCGAGCAGCATAGAGGGCTGCCATTGGGTGGCCAATGCTGATGCATGCAAGCATGTCGGTGCCTTGAAAAACGAATGAATGATATATATATATACACACACGCACACTGTATTAGATATTCCCCCTCAGTAAGAGAACCCTTTCCCTAGTTGAATAAAATTTCCAGGTAGCAGCAAGAATAAACTAAAATGGATATCATGTAAATTCCAGGGCTTAATCACAACACTGTAATAATGACCTTTCTGCTATTTATGGGTTACAACCTGATCAGATCCCTTCAGTCCAATGATAACATAAATTTTTCGTGTTTCATCCAGATCCTGTTCAGTTCAGGAGATATTTTTGAACAGCTGGAGGGGTTAGATATATTCTAGCCTTCTTGTGCCCCCTTCATTGCATGAGGAATCCCATTAGTTGAATAAAATTGTTTGATGGTAGCAAGAGTAAACTGCAGGTATGTCATTGTAGTGAAGGAGTTAAGCTTAGGAAAGAACTCTTAAAAAGCTACACTGATACATACACTGGCTTTCTTTCACAGCATGTTGAGTATTTGGATGTATTACAAGTTTAGTGGTTAGAGTATCCCATTCTGGGTATGCACTTAGATCCCCAAGAGAAGAATGGAGTTTTTTTATTACATAATGCCACAGAGGGAAATGGATTGGTTGTTTATTGTTCATTATATTTGTTGGCGCATAGTAGCTTAGCCTCAGGCCTGTACGCTTGTTGTTGTAGACCCAGACTCATCTGTGACGTGAACTTGGTGGACTGCAAGCTGAAGTTGCCCTTCTGCAATTTACCTTCCTTATCTTGTGGGATAGGGAGGGAGTTGAGGTCATTTTTATAACTTGGCAATGGAGCTGTCTGATTATATTGATGTCCCTATCCAGCACCGGCTTATACACTTTGAACAGGGTTGTATGGGATTGGTTGTTACTTATTTGTATACCATTACCTGTTGTATCTATGGCAAGAACTATATAGTACAGTAGGTAGATAATGTCATGAGTGATCCTTAAGTCATCAGTGGAGCCGTCATAGAGGTTATTGTTCATCCACCTTAGCTTGGTGGAAAATTTCATCCTTTTGTGGAGGGTAGCACAAATTACAAAAACAACCACTGTTCTCACTCGCTCCCACACATTAAAAGTACACTTTCTCAATTTGTATTGTAGTACATATCATTCCCAGCACATGTTGCTTACAGCACTTATTACTCATAGCACATGCCACTCAGCACCTGTCAAGGAATCACAAAACACATCACAGGATTACGGCATGGGTCACAACATTCATCATGGGATCACAGTGCTTACAGTTCTGTTTTCTGGAATTGCATTATGTGTCATGGCACAAACACACATTTTTCACAGGGTCACAAGACTACTTATGTCTTTGGACCTCAGCATGTGACACTCACTGCACGTGTTACAAGACCCTAATATGTGACACTCACAGCACATCACAAGATCACAACACGTCAGGAAGTCACCAAATTGTCACTGTGGCCATTTTCTAGCATATTTACATGGACAACCATTTGGACTAGCAGAATTACAAAGGTTGGTATGAAACGCTGTTACTGATGTGTTCTCATAGGTAGCTTAATACTGTACTGTATAAGAAATGAATGTGTGAGAAAGACTTGTTTACCATTAAGTGTCTTGTGTCAGGGAAAAGTAGTGTGGGGATTGTGGCACATGTATTTTTCAAAAGACATAGGAAGATGAAAAGTATCTATCTGTCATGTATTGCCAGATGCCTCAATCCCATAAGGGGTGGCCACAAACATATCGCCTCCATGTCTTTTTGTCCAATGCCATTTCATTGCCCTGCTCCCAGCTCACAGCCCCGTCTCTTATGTAGTGTACCTTTCCACTCCATCCCTCCATCTCATCCTTGGCCTCCCTCTCCCCCCATCCACCTCATTCTCTTACACTCTCTCTTTCTCATTAGTCTCTCGCTCTCCATGCTCTCCACATGGCCAAACCACCTCCGTGTATTTCTCCTAACGCTTTCTATCACATCCACACCATAACGCTCCATCGCTTCCTTATTTGCCAGTCTATCTCTCCATGTAACTCCACATGCTCCTCTCAGGTAGCTCATTTCCACTGCTTTCACTCTTGACTTGCATCCTTCCAACAAGGTCCAAGCTTCACTTCCATACATTAAGGTTGGTATCACAATACTGTCATGCAGTGCCCTTTTACTTCCATGCTCATTTCCTTGTTTCTTATCACTTATCTCAAAGAACCATCAAGCTTTCTTCCCTGTTGTACCCTTTCAAGCATTTCACCTTCTAAATTTCTTTCCTCACTCATCACACCACCGAATACATAAATGCATTCACATTTTCCATTCCCTTTTCATCCAGTCTCACTGTACATTCAGTGGCTTAATTTCTCTTGAGGACCATAACTTTACTCCTCCCTACCTTGACCTTTAGATTCTGTTTCTTACACACTCTCCCAGACTCACTCACCAAGCCTTGCAGTTCCCCTTCGTCTTCACTTAACAATACAGTATCATTTGCAAACAGCAGTTCAGGGAGTTTCCAAGCACGACCCTCTCTCATTAGGGTTGCTCGAACACTCACTGCCCTACCTTGTACCTCTTTTATAACCCCATCCATGTACAGATTGAACAACTATGGGGGCATGACACATCCCTGTTTCAATCTGACATTCAGATAGTAAAATTTACTCAGTTCACTATTCCCACGCACTGCAGCCTTAGCCCCCTCATACATACTCTTCACGGCATTCAACAACTTCCCGTTTACTCTGTATATTCTTAATATTTTCCACATTCTTTGTCTAACAAGGGATGAGGCTATGGCACACATAATGTCTGACTCGGCTCGTATCTCTGACTGGGGTAAAAATAATCTTGTTTAAATGCATCAAAGACTCATTTCTTACACCTATCAACCCGACAAAACCTTCCACAGGAGTACCCACTGATGTTTAATAATGTCCAGCTCGTTCCTGCATCATCCCTGAACATGCTTGGGGTTTCATTCACTCGGGATTTATCTTGGAAAGAACATATTACAACTCTTGTGAAATCTGCTTCCAAGAGGTGTGCTAAGCCGACTTTGAAACCTTCTTTACCCCTGCACAGTTTTTGACTTTATACACGGGTTTTATTCACCCCTGTTTGGAGTACAACTCTCGTGTGTGGGGAGGCTCCCCATTTACAGCCCTTCTCAATAGGGTGGAGTCAAAGGCTTTTCATCTCATTAACTCTCCTCCTCTTACTAGGTCCCTTCAGCTTCTGTCTCTTCGCCGCACTTTTGCATCTTTATCTCTTTCTATCGCTGCTTCAGTGGCCACTGTTCCTCTGAACTGTCTGCTTGCATCCCTCCACCTCTACGATGGACACATATTACCCATCTAGCAACACCCTCTCATCGCTTTTCTGTCCAGCTCTCTAATGCAAGAGTTAACCATTACTCCCAGTCCTTCATTTATGCAACTGGTCAACTCTGGAACTGTCTTCCTCTGTCTGTATTTCATGCATCCTATGATCTCCAGTCTTTCACACGCAGTGTGTCCAGGCATCTCAAAATGAACGTATCTTGAATTTGGCTCTCTTTTGTATTGTTTTTGTTTATTCTTGGAAGGAACAGTTTGCGGGCCCATGGCCCTTGGTTCCTTCTTTCTTCCTTGCATTAAAAAAAAGAAAAAAGAAAAAAATCCATCCTGTCACATGCTTTCTCGAAATCCATGAAGGCTTTCTCTAGAAACTTTTCCTCTAAAGACCTAAGAATGAATATCCGATCTACACAGCCTCTTTCCATCCTCAAACCTCACTGTTCCCCAACTATACTTCATTTCACTTAGTCTGGCACCATCAGTGATGTCCTCAGCACCTGTAGCATTGATAAGGGTCCTCAGTGCTGGATATACCTTTTTGTATTGCCTTTTATATTGGTTCTCAAGGTAGTAAGTAAAGGTTGACCTAGTGCAAATGATTCACATGAACACTACAGGCATTGAGGACATCACTGATGGTGCCAACCTAGGTGAAATGGAGTATATTTCCTCTGTTATTTCCCTAACTCTGTCAATAAGTATCCTACCATACACTTTTCCTATTACACTAAGAAGACAGATTTCCTTATGATTACCACATACTTCTTTTTCCCCTTTTCCTTTATATAGGGGAATAATTATACCTGACTTCCAATCCTCCAGGACTCTACCTTCCTCCCAGGCCAATCTGCACATCTTCCATATCCATTCTACTACTCTCTCTCCCCCATGCTTGAGCGTTTTTCGCCACACACTCCATGAATTCCTGGGGCTTTCCTCATTTTGGCTTTCTTCATTACTTCCATTACTAATTTTAGCTAGTTGCTGGAGTGATACTGACCTGCCGATTATGGAGAGTATTTTTCAGGCAATACAAAAGCCTGAAATAGGCGACTATGAGTCGTCAGTGCCACTACTACGATTTTAGTAAACGTTACCAGCATTATTTAGTATTTTTATTTTTTACATCTAGGTTTATCTAATACTGTCGTAGATTGTGAGGTGTGGGTGTTTGTGCTTTGTGTTGCTGGCTGGAATGATTTTATTATCTTTCTTTCCTTATTTAATCGTAACTGTTTTTTATCATAGTTCTAAATTTACATATTTTTAATTGTCACTAGGCTTGATGCAGGAACGAGTTGTTTCGAAATGTCATAGTAAAGATGTTGATTCCAATCCTGTTTCTTTCATTCATACTGAGACTGCGATTTCCACACTTGAAGTCAGTAGCAGATTTCTTCGTCTCTTTTCACTTCCCTCCTTCTCCCAGCCATTCCCCATCCACCTTTACTCGCATTACTTTCATTCGCTATGTTCAATTCCTTAAATTGTTCTGTCCATGTGCTCTTTTTTTCTCTCTTCTCCACTAGAAGTCTGTCATTTTTATCTTTCATTCCCTGACTTACTTCTTTATCACCATGTCTAACTCCATTTACCTCTTTCCAGAACATATTCTTACATTCCCTCAACTTTACAATCAAATTCCTTCCAAAATCCTCATCCACTCTCTTCTTACTCTCTCTTATTAATCTGTTCAACTCTCTCTTCCTCTCTACATATCTCTCTGTTTTCTGCCTCCCAACTTCCTCCACGCCCATTTCTCATCCACTCACTACGTATTTTCTTCTTTTACCCCACAGCCTGTCTCACCTCTTCATTCCACCATGCTGTTCCTTGCACTGAAAACCTTTCATTATTATGTGTATGTATTACTGTTTCATGTTACCACCAGACCACTCATAATGAAGAAATTATTGTTTTTGTTGATGTTGCTCATGTTGTGGCCCCAGACTTATTTAAAATTGCACCAGGTTGGCTGCAGAGTGAATTTGCCCTTCTGCAGTCTAACATCTTCCTCTCGGGGGATAGGGTTGAAACTGAGCTGTTTGTATTATAGGCAGGAGAACAGCCTCATTATATCATTTTCTTAACATGGAGGAATTCCTCTTCAGCTTTAGTGAAGAATAACACCATGTGTATGATGGAAAGAGTCTTTGCCAGTGCCTTCAGTACTTGTCCTCTTTTTTTTATGTTCCATACCGAAGGATGAGGGCAATTTCAGCCCACAGTTCACTTGGTTCACAGTTCAGATGAACCTGGGCTTACAACTACTGCTACTGTTCTGTTTATTAGTCCCCTACTGGTCAAATCGGTCACAGAGTATAGGTTTGCGTGAGTCTGTCAATATTAGTACGTCTGCAATTTCGTGTCTGGTCTGTAACTTCCACATGCATGGACAGATTTTGATATAACTCTACACAATTGTTTCCCGTACCTTGACGGTATGTTGCGTGCAACAACTAGCCATTTACTCCCGAGGTCAAGGTCACACTTGCGGCTCAGACAAGGTCATATGCTGTCATACTTAACAGCTATACCTACATTCATGTTTGCTCCATGTATTGTCTGTGGAGATCACTGAATGGCTGTACATATGTATTGCCATCATACCCACTTTGTACACACAATACATATGTGTGGTTATCATCGAGTAGGCGACTGTATTGCTTGGCAGTACAGTACTTGGCAGGGACTTGTTCTTTCATTGCTAAGTAATTTATTTGCCACACACTTATTTTCACCTTACATACAGTACAATTAAATTCCATTTCTATGAAATACCAGCTGATGAAATTTTAATGTTTATATGCCTGTTGGCATGATGGTAGAATTCTTAGACTGGAACATGCCATGGCCTCTGTACTGCAGTTCAAGTCTCGTAGCTGGCAGAGGTTTTTATGTCATGTAAGTGTTACCAGGGGCATAGTTTGTCACTTAATCTTAAATGATCTGGACTGTAGTAGCCTAGCATCAGGCTCTTACATTCCAAAGAGGGGAAAATGGGATTGGCCTCGGATATACACAGTGTAGCCTTATTATCTATTGCCAGATGCCTTGATCCCGAACGGGGTGGCCACAAACAAATCGCCTCCATGTCACTCTGTCCCCTGCCATTTCACTACCACGCTTCTAACTCACACACCCCCCTCTCATTATACAATGCTTATTTATGTGATAAATTACTACACTGATAATTAAATAGTTATACCCTGTCTCGGTACATCATTAAAAAATAATTGCGATTTCGCTACAGCGATATTTTTGACGGTCGCCTCTAAGAATCTCAGGCGGACATGGTGATGCACACAAGCCAAAATGGCTGCCCAGTGATTACGTTGGCTGTGATCGTTGCCTTTCGTTCTATTTTGTGCATGTAAGGCCAGTGAAACATCATTGTTATTGCCAGATAACAGTGCAAGTGCCTAATAAACAGTGCAGTGTGCAATATTAAGTGAAGTGATACTTTTTTTGTGTGTGAAAAACTGAAACTTGTGTCTTGGAAATCATGTCAACCTTACATAACTATCATCCCCTTTCTAGGCCTCTACTCAGGTGACTGAGCAAAGGTACCTGCCCAGTGTTTACACTGGCTGTGATTGTTACCTTTGCTCTTATTTTGTGCATGAAAGACCACTGGAACACTATTGTTATTGCCAAATAAGAGTGCAAGTGCTTAACAAATAGTGCAGTGTGCAATATTAATGAAGTGATACCATGTCTTTTTGTGTGGAGTGGTCATCCAGGCCCCACAACTGTCCCTCATCTTGGGCAAGGGGGGGCTTAATGAGGACTCGTACCAGCATAGGACAAACTTCAGGTGCGTGGCAGAAGTTTTTTTTTTAGGTCATTTTAGGCTTTGTGATCGAAGTCACCATCCTTAACCCCAGTGAACCCATGTTATATTGACCTCATTATGGGATAATTCATTATGTAGTAGGTTTTATGCAGCCCTATAGCATAATGATGCTGCACTGTATATATACAGGATACATAGTATATATATGTACATAAATGTGTATATACAGTATATATACAGGATACATAGTATATATATGTATATAAATGTGTATATACAATAATCTCTTTAATATCTGGACGGTCAGTATCCGGACGCCCCAATGTCCGGACATTTTGGGCCCGGGCATTCAGAACTCCAAAATGGCCAAAAAACATAAAAAAGCAACAAAAAAATTATTCTATTTAACCCAAGGTGTCCCGTCGACATATGGGTATGTCGCAATGTTTTGTCACAGCTAGACCCATCGACGTACCCTTATGTTACGCAATTGCAAAGTCAGTCATTGCACAATTTTCAAGTTTCACGGGTGATTTTTGGTAGGCGTATGTGGGAGACCTTCCTCTATCTGCTGTCAAGTGGGGATACTGCCTGGCCCCACCTGACCCCCCCTCCCCCTCTCCCCCCCACACTCGGCAATTCACCTGTTAGCAGTGACCTGGCCAGTAAAGACATGTCGCGCCACAGTCAGTGATGAAATTCATGGTGAAAGTGATTCCTGAGGTGGAGGACAAAGAAATAAAGAAGCTAGAGCAAGAACAAACAGAAGTGATGAGGTGGTAATGTCGTAAAGGAAGGTGCCATATGTGGATGTGTTTGTTGACTGAACAGTGCTTCTGTTGCCTATATAATTGTGTGAAAACCAATATAGTCTTGTACTACACATAAATTTTTACCAAATAAATAAATAAATACGTAATTCAAAATGGCTTGAATTAGTTTACCCTCCCATAGTTCATTTTCTTTGAGGCCATATACCCTGAGAAAGAATGAAAGGTAAGGCTGACTCATCACCTGTAGCACCATTTATATGCTCAGGAGGGTGATTTCTCTATGAATTCTCGATGTTTCACACCTAAAGCGAAGGTTTGAGCTATTTTAAAAAAAAAAAAAATCCGAAATTGCTCGGGACTGTGAGGTATTGGAGGTAGGAAATTGGTCGGGACGTGACGGGTTAATTTTTTTCATACCCGTAATTTGAGCTTGGCGTGCGGTGCTGAACAGCTGTGTTTACGCACGCTTCCAGCTCCCCAGGCTTCCCTACCCAGTTCCCGCTCAACTACCATTGTGAGTAAACGATCGTCGGAATGGCTGCCACTCATGCTCATTTTTGTTTAAACATTCATTATTCACAGTGCTATGGATTAAGTGCAGCACAACACTGGATTACTGTATGCACTTCAAGAGCATTTTCACCACTGTCAGAGCCTTAGAGGTGGGGTAATCTTCATAACAACCACCACGGATGTGTTGTAAGTACACTGTCAGCTGCTAAATATTTTCCATACTCACCTCTTGTTCTTCATTTTATGGTTCCATTTCATTTATGTCATGCTTTGTGTCCCCTATTTGTGTGAATAGGGTCTTAACCCGCCTCATACCCACGACGTACGATGCACGTTGCAATTTTTTTTCACACTCAGTCCCCACGACGTGCATTGTACATTTTGCAATTGAAAGACCCATTGTTTGCACATTTTTCAAGTTTCACAGGAGATTTTTGGTAGGCATATGTGGGAGACCTTCCTCTACTCACCGCCAGGCGGCAACTCTGCCTGATACTGGGCAACCCCCCCCCACCCCCACCCCACCCCCGCACGCCATTTTCTCGGCAACTCACCTTTTAGCAGTGACCTGCCCAGTAAAGACATGTAGCACCACGGTCTCTCCGACAACAAAATTCAAGGCGAAAGTGATTCCTGATGTGGAGGACAAAGATTACGTGGCACCAGAGTTAATAATGAGCAGAAGTGATGAGGAGGTAACGTCGCCAAGGTAGGTGCGGTATGTTGATGTGTTTGGTGAGTGAACAATGCTTATATCACCTATACTATTGTGTGAAAACCAATATGCTCTTATACTACATATAAATTCGTACTAAATAAATAAATATTTATCTTTTCTGAGTGGTTTTGGTTAAGTTTCCCTCGCATGGAAAGCATCTTTTATGGAGCGCAGCTTCACAGAAAGCGGTACCAGGTAAGGGGCCTCTCACCTGTTTAGGGCATTTTTAACTTCAGGTGAGCACTTTCTCTCTGAATTTTCAATGTTTCTCATAAAAAGTAGAGGTTTGAGCCAAAAAAATACAAGTCATAAAACTGTCTGGTTTTGGGGGTGGGATTTGTAATAAATTAGTGGGTATGGAGTGGATTAAAAAGGTGCTGTTCACGTCTAGTAGGGAGTTACAGTACCTTGTCAACTGCCAAATATTTTCCATACTCACCTCTGAGTCCTCATTCTCTGCTTCCTTTTCATTTATTTCATGCTTTCTATCCCTTATTTGTGTGAACAGGGTCTTATATAGGTGCTATTCATGTCCGGTAGGGAGCTACGTAGGTGGTTTTCTGAGTTAGGGTGGGTTAGGGTCCATAAATACCAGTCCAGGAGGCAGGGGGCCAGTAACCAGACAGACCCAGTTTCCAGCCATGCCCTTGGCTGTATTACTGTACGTCGGATATTGGAGGGAGTGAAATGGCGGGGGACAGAGCAACATGGAGGCGATTTGTTTGTGGCCACCCCATGCGGGATTGAGGCGTCTGACAATAGATAGATAGATAGATATAACTGTATATGTGTGTGTGTGTGTGCAATAGGCATACCACCAGTTTTCTGGCGCCCAGGTTCCAGAGCTTTGGTAAATTAAAAGTTTCACCAGACTAACTGAGGTGTGTGAGGTAAATCGCAGAAAGTCCCTGGATCGAATCACTGGCTCATGTTTACTTTGCGTGGTAGGTGGTGGTGATCGTCATCCACTCACTTGATACAGTGTAGCCTACTTCTTTCTTCACCTTTATCACCCTTTTTTTTTTTTTTACCTTCTCCTCCTGTTACCATCATCCACTCACTTGATGTAGTGCTGCCTACTTCTTCCTTAGCCTTTATCATTCTTTTTCTGTGCCTGCCCTCCTTTCTTCCTATTTCTCCTATATTTCCTGTCACTTCTTACTGCTTTTCTTTCCTTTACAGGTGGCATTACATTGAGTGACAAGCCAAATGGTTTCCTGTAAGCCAAGAAACCATTTACAACGCTGGGTGGTAACCATATAACCAAACCATACGTGCTCCCTACATGTCAACAAGTGGGTTGGTGGAGGGTTAGTGCCCCTCCCCGTAAAAAAAAATAACTCAAAGTCAAATGGCCACCCCTTACGGGATTATGGTGTCTGGCAATAGATAGATAGATAGATCCTCCTGTTTCTTCCATTTTACCTGTCACTTTTTCTTACTCTTCATTCTTTCTCAGGTGGCTTTACGTTGAGTGACAAACCAAATAGTTTCCTGTAAACCAGGTGGTTTTACCATGAGTGACAAACCAAATGGTTTCCTGTAAATCAGGAAACCATTTTTAAGTGCTGGGTGGTAACCATATAGCCAACACATATGTGTTCCTTATTTGTCAAAAAGTAGGTTGGTGGAGGATTAGTGCCCCTCCCCATAAAACAATGAACTCAGAGTTAAACAGCCACTCCTTGTGGGATTATGGAATCTGGCTATGTAGAGTATGTAATGTCGTATAGTATCATATCATTTATAAACGCTCCAGCATGCTTGCATGCATTGGCCTTGGTCCATGTGAAATTGCTACAGTATAATGTATGTATGATTTAGAGGGAGATTTACATATTCAGCCATTACCCTAACTCTGCATATGTTCGCATGTGAGTTGGAGATCTTAAATTCACTTTTGTAATTGGCAATAAGTTGGTATTATGTTTAATTGAAATATAGTGACAGAAGTCATGTATGTTTGCTAAGAAAAGTGCAAAAGACACTACCATCATACCAACCTTGGTGAAAAAATTGCTAACTGCACTTGAATAAATAACTTAACATAAAACATGAATATTATTCCAACATTGGATGGATGCCACTGTGATTATCACAAGTATACCTGAGCTTGTTGAGCAAGTGGTACCACCATCATCAGTATGCTCCACAACCGACTCCCCTTATGAGTAGTACAGAGGATGGCATGTTAGAGATCATGTGTGACATTAGTGTGCAGTATTTGTTTACAGTTTACATCTACTGTGTTGCAACAACTTTGTTATAATGGTCAGGCCATAATAGATGTGAGATGTAAGCAAACATATTGGTTCCACATAAGACTCTTAACACACCACCTTCTGTAGTATTTATAAGTGGAACCAATTGTATCACACCATGGCACCTCCATAGATGCATACTATAATTTAACACTGCTAGGAAGTGAAGGCAGACAAGTGCCTTATAAAAAAGCAGGGTTTGAATGTTATTTTCGTATTCACTAACAATGAAATTTTCATATGGAATACAGTATTGACATTTGTCTCCCTTCACTTCTGAGTCTCCCATTTATAAGATGACATTAATTCTTGAGACTTATGGGACCAACATGGCTACCACTCACA
>JAGKTI010014335.1:0-13396 GCA_018397915.1 Birgus latro
GTGAGTGTGTGTGTGTAAGGGAGGTGCGTGTGTGTATGTGAGGGTGATGTGTGTACGTTTGTGATGGCAACATTGGGCCAGAGTCTTGACAACACCCAAACAGAGAAGCCAAGGGATAAGGTTCAGTTCAGTGGAAGGGAGTGTTGTGGCAGGTGTGAGTTCTTGTTCACCTGATATTTACCTAAATTTGGTGACACGCAAAGGTAGTGACGTGCGAGGTGGATAAATTTTTTTAATCCTTTCACCACGAGAGGTTTTTCCAAAGCTGAACCAAACCATCCGGCGGTTGTGAGGATCATCTGTCTATCTATCTATCTATCCATCCATCCATCTATCTATCTACCAACCTATAAGACATCGTACTAACTTGTTAATGGACTTTACTGGTAACTGTTCTTCTTCTTCGAGAGATTTCCCACAAGCTAATTAAAATTATCTGGCTGTTGCAATAAACTATGAAGAAGTCACCATACCTGAGGGGTTAAACAGTTCATCAGTTTATTCAGTATAATGGAAGCCTACAAATTGTCTCAAGGCTAAAAAGATTATGACCTGTGTGATTAGAGCCTTAATTTACCGACGGCTCAGCACATTTCATTTGTTAATTTAGAGGCGTAAGTAATGTGTCTCATCTCGAATTCAGTGGTAGTCGATATAATTACTCCCCCCCCCTCTCTCCCTCTCATTCAAGATATACAGGGTGGTCCGCAAATAGAGCTTTACTAGAAACTCACTTGGGGTAGCTTATGTGTCGCAGGGATAGCAAAATCTGCTGGTGTGGGCATGAGTGTGGTCGTGGTAGGGGTAGGAAATAAATAAATAACGCAGGACAGACACTGACAACGCTGACTGAGCCGTCCCCGTAACACACAAAAAATGGCCCGCCGAAATCAAAATGAAGCGTTAAATATGGGCCACCTGTACTGTGGTGACCAAGGTTTATATTATTAAAAGTGAGGACGCGAAGGTGTAGTAATATCTCCCAATTTCTGACGTTAATTTCTGAAGCACGTGGCGATGATGATGGTAAAATAATGTCCAACTTCTCTGCATCGTTTCTGACTACACTCTGTAATGTGGGATGCAGGCTATAGATTTTTCACCTTAACCTGGCCTGGATCTTCGTTCTTTTGTAGCTTATTTCCCGTAACGCAGTGGTACAAAATTATAACACTAAGGCTCCACGTCCTTTCCATAGCACTTATTCGTGACTAGCATCGTAATCCAGTGTTAATCCACCGCTACAACTGAGGATTCAAAATGGAGATGGCAATTTTAGCTCGAGTTAAAGTAAAATGAGAATAATCACATCCATCGATCACAGGTGTTCCGTAACTTACCGTAAAATATCATGGACTTGCTTACACCTTAGGGCACTCAGTTTTAACATTACGACAGTAGAGCGTTGAACCAGACATGATAAAACAATAAACCAATAATGTGGATATGTACAGCATTTTATCGATAATTACAGATATCGAGATACAGGGGTTCACATTGTAATTAATTGCAATATAAGGAAAGTATCATAAAAGAAACGTGAGGTGAGTGCCAGCGTGCAGGCAGTGAAAGGATGATGTGGAGCCTACGACGAGTGTTTACTATTTTCGCTTCGATTATGTATTTTTCAGGTTTATTTTTGCTATCTTCAGTCTCATACACTCAGCTTTGGAGAGACTTTTTGAACTGTAGAAGTTAGATATAGATAAAACCATCTGGAGGTAGCAAGAATATATCAATAAAGAATGTCATCGAATTGAAGGGGTAAAAAAAAACTATAAAATGATGGAAAAAATAGAAGACGTCTCAGAAATAATGCCTATCGATTGCAAAGGGACCATTAGGGGAGATAATCTATTGTTTTTATATGTCCCAGTTCTCCCCTTGAATACGATCCGTGATAGTATGTTACATCCAGGTCTCCAATTGTGCTGCTGGGTGAATACGGACAAGAGAGAGATAAACTGGGTTCACTAGTTTGGCCAGTGTTACATTCAAACAACTGCCCTTTTCAGTGCCTATAGATTAATCCCTTTCACTAGGAGGATATTTTCGTCTAATTCAAGCTTATTTACCGTAGCTCAGTGACACAATATGACTACTGTATACTGTATCCTTTCCACAGCATTTCGTCGTGACTAGCACCATATTCTAGTATTAATATCTTTTTTCTGTTTAGCATTCAAGATGGGGAAACTGCAAATTCACACCAAGTGAACGGAGCATACCTGTGAGGTGTGTTACGCCACCCTTCGCATTGGCTTCAGAATGAAATGTCGTGACGTGTGTCTTGTTATCTTCATCTTTGGAAGCTCTCTAGCACCTCTTCCTTAACGATTTGTTTTGCATTTTACACCTCAGTATTCTCCTGTAATTATCTCATAACCTTTCATCATTAAATAACACGCAAAGATAACACCCAAGAGATCATTAACGTGACATGTGCATATAAAACGGTAGGGAAAAGGTGCTAGGAAGCCTCCCTTTCCGACGAGAATACAGACCTTTGTATTCTGTGTTCGTATTCTCGTTGGTTAAGGGAGTTACGTAACATTTTTGTTTTACGGTACTAATTTATTTCCTGTTTCTGGTACATTAATATATTCTTGTATGTAACTTATGCAATCTACGTCGATGAAAAAGCCGATATAAATAACATACAAACATACTGTATATTAAGCCAAAATATTCAGAAGTGGTCATTATGGAAGATGTGTTAGAAAGATTTGTAAGTTAAAGAGAGCTTGGTCCACGATTTCAGTGTCGTAGCAATAGTAGTAGCAGTTGCAATCCCAGGCTCATCTGAGGGTGAATCCAGTTGACTGAAGGCTGAAATTGTCTTCTCCTGCAGTACATCATCCTTTTTTCGAGGTATAAAGGAGGAGTTGAGGTATGTTTCTATAACCAGGCAACTCCATCAATTAAATGTATCGGCGCCACCGCTCTAGGACCTACTGCAGGGAATAAAACAGGCTGCCACTGCTAGTCTGAAAAAGCACAATTTCTACGTGTCAAGGCCTTTTACTACGGTGAGTGGTAACTAAAACCACCAAATGGGTCCCTGGTGTTCTGGTGGACTAAGGCACTCAAACCGGATGTGGCCCATAATGGTCCTAGTATAGGGTTGGTCTGACTTCCTTGCTCATGCAGTGCCGGTAAGAACATGCCGAGTGGTTCCCTAGTCTTAAACGTCTGAAGTGAACATCGTTGACCAGGGCCTCTGCACTACTGATGGGGCGACACAGGACTGGATGATGACGAACGGACGGACGGATGGAGGATGGATGGATGGACGAATGGGCATAAATCTTCTGTTTGTCGTGACTTGGTTCGCTTGGAAGACTGGATGAAGAATGGATGGATAGGCTTGATTTGCTTGAATGATTATGTGATAGATGGATGGATAAACATAATTCTTCTTTTCAACATGGTTTGGTGTGCTTGGTTGTTTTTTCGACCACTTGGTTTACAATTTCGAAGTTTCCCCCAGGATAAGAACTAACCACTCCGGCGTGGCAGATGTGCGGCCATTGTTGGTTGAGGATACTACTTTCAACCTCACAAATGGAGTAACCAAAGTCCGATTCTTGGGCCGGCCAGACTACTGGATACAGTTTGTTTCCTCCTTGTCCTGTTCACCCAAAAGTACAACTGGGGATCTGCTTGTATATTTGAGTGTTGCATGTCCTATTCTATGGGAAGACTGACTTAGCAAAAATTGACTGTTTGCCCTTTAACCTCAAGTGATGTCATCATGGATAAATCTTGAGCAAATATTTTAATCTCAAATGCGGGTTCCGTGGTTTAATCGGTGCTGTGTAACAGGAAGAATACTAGTCCCACAACCAAGAAGTCCGGAGTTCGATTCCAGGGTCGGCCTTGTGACCTTTGGGCAAGGTCTTCTTTACCCTAACCTGTTCGTACCAAGAAACCCAAAAAAGAACCTGGATTTTACAGTCGACGGTTCAGTGTCGTAGCGTGGAGGAAGACTGGGAGTTAGTAACAATTGAATGTTTGCCGGAATGACCCTTGTTTAGTGGATAGGCATTATTTTAAGTGATCTTCGTAGGTATGTAATTTTAGAGTCATTAGCAGCATCAGCCTGCCTAATCTTTACTATACCTTTTTCAGATCCATAAGAGCTATACAAAGCCTCCTAGCCACATCTAAAAGCTTCTCTGATGGAAAAACCGATGTCAGTGCAATCAGATAATAACATCCTCGCCAACAAAACACACACTTATTAAACTGAACAGCGGCGGTAGAACAATTGTAGCTGCAGAGAAAAGGTAAAATTTCTAAAAGAGACATTTGTAAAAATAAAGAGCTGTGGGTGATTGCAAAGAAAAGCTCTACGAAAACAAACAGAAACTTTGCGAACGCTCGACGGGGTGGGAGAAAGAAAAATAATCTAAGAAGCAGGAGGTAGTGGAACGGAGATAGCAAGAAGAAAAGAAGGGAGAGGAAGAGAGGAACAGAGAGAGGAAGAAGAGGGGGAGAAGGCCTGAGAGGAAAAGGAAAAGGAGAAGGAGAGTAGGAGGGGGAAGAGAAGAAGAGTAGGAAGAAGAGGAAGAGAAGACCAGAGAGGAGGAGAAAGACAAGAAGAGTAGGAAGAGGAGGCATCATGACAGAGCCTGGCGTCGCGGTGGGCATAACGTTCATGGTGGTGGGCAGCCTCATGACTCTCTACGGCATCGTCGCCTGCGCCACCACCAAGGTATGTGAAAAGGGTGGATGAAAAGTTGGAGGAAAAGGTGGAAGAAAGGGTGGAAGAGAGGGATAAAAATGTGGTAGAAAGAATGGAAGATAGTAATAAAAAGGTGCAGAAAGGGAAGAAGAGTGGGTGGAAGACAGGTAAAAATGGTGAAGAAAGAAAGAAAGTGTGGAAGCGAGGTGTAAAACAGCGAATAAAAGGGAGAAGAGAGGGTGGAAGCGAGAGGTAAAAATGGGTAAGCAAGGGAGAAGGTAGGGTTGAAGAAGGGTAAAATTGGGAAGAAAGGGTGGAAGAGAGGGGTAAAATGGAGAATAAAGGGAAGAAAGGCGAAAGAGAGAGGGACAGGAAAAAAGCCGCGACATGTTGAAATGGAAGAACGTTATTCACATATGGAAAGGTTGTTTACTGAAGAGATAGAAAAGTTGAACCTCGACTTGCACTCTCCACACACTTGAAGTCTATTTATCCACTTACCTATCAACTGTATTTATGTATCTATCTCTTTAATCGATATATTTATTAGCCTTATCTATCTATCTGTGTCAATACCACCCCTGATACCAGTGCGCTAGTCCTGAATGTTTTACTACTCAGGTTGCGAGGTAAGATCTGCATGGCACCTTAATAGACTAAAATAATATAATCTTTATTAGTAGAGCGCAAAGGAATGAGAAAAAACAATCCATGCCCCACATTTCCTCTCCACAACTCCAGTCCCCTCCCTACCGCCCCTGCTCCTCGTCCCTCTCCCCCCTTCCCCCCGCCTTTTGTGTACTGTGCCTGGTGACGTGACTATGGCGACGTGACGTGATGGTGTGTGTGTGTGTGTGTGTGTGTGTGTGTGTGTGTGTGTGTGTGTGACGTCGAAGGCCTGATCAATGACTCCTGGGCGACCATATAGAGTGGGAGGAGTGGCAAGGGGAGGAAGAAGGGAGAGGAAGAGAGGGAGAAGTTTGGAAGAATAGAGGGAATGACGGAGAGGGAAGCGGGCATTGAAGAAGGGAAATGGGAGACTGAGGGAGCAGGGAGGGAGGGCTGGCAGTGGGGAAAGGGAGAAAGGAGGGAGGGATGGGTTAGGTGAAAACATTTAGGAGAGAGAGAGAGAGAGAGAGAGAGAGAGAGAGAGAGACTTAGTGGAAAGGGAGATTGAAAAGGAGCAAGCGATGGGAGTGGAGAGTGGGTAATGGGGGCTTGGGTGTGAACGGAAGGCAAAGGGAGGATTAGGGAGAGAGGAAGAGGGAATGGGGGGGGGAGTGAGGATTAAGGGAGGGGGAATGGGAGTGCATGGAGGGTGAGTGGGGTCTGAGCCTTAGTTACGAGGACGGACTGAGTCTCCTTGGTTAACAGACAAATCAAACCTCCAATCCAACTACATCTGGCCCTTAACTAAGCTAAAAGAGATAAGGAATCTTTCTCACATCAGAGTAAACGCTCAATACTTCCCACCCTTGTTCCTAATCATTAACCCCTTCAATCTGATGACTCATTATTCTGGTTATCCCCAGATGATTTTATTCAGATTGATGAATGTCTTGCACTAATGGGGTTAACTTAGGCTTTAAAATCTTCAGTAAAAAGAAAATGAAAGCTGCATAAAATTTCCTCGAGATGGCATGAATATATCAAATGCGGCATCGGAGTGAAGTGGTCAACGCCCCCTCCTCCTCTCACAACACACCACCCACTCTCAAATAATCTCTGGTCTCCTATCTTGTCCCTACTCAGTAACGACGCCCCTGCATATACGTTTTACTATACCACTCTCCCTCATAGTCTCGCTCCTTGTCCCTTCTCGGTAATGACCCTTCCCTCCCACTATACATCACTCTCCCTCAGTATGCTCCACTATATCCTTGCTCAGTAACGACCAAAATATATGACAATGAGAGAGATTGTAGTGAGTTTGATAATTGTGCAAAAGTACCGATCAGTGGAAATATTAAAATGGATCTTAACTATTACAATATGTGAGTACAACACTTGCATTCGATTATAATATTTTTTTTGAGATAACCTAATCTCAAAAGCATTTTTGAATAATTTATTTATTTGGTTGTATTTTTTTTTTCTCACGGGTACCGTATTTACTGTAATGGAGTTTTGAAGTGCTTGGTATGTGTATTAATGAAGATAATTATATAAACAAGTAATCGAACACACACATATAAAAGGTTCGTTAAAGTTTGTGAACATGGATCCGGGAATACTATACGGTATTTACCCTATCTCTATCTATCTATCTACCTAAAGATAGATAGATAAACATACAGATACATTTTCACCCATTACTTAACTGCTTAACTACCCATCACTTCATCTTTCCACTCACTCCCTTCCCCGTCTCCCCAGGGCTCGGTGTACAACGCGGAGGACGTGGATGCGATGGTGACGACGACGGTGATGGAGCAGGAGAGGCAGAGGCAGGAGGAGGAGGCCATGTTTAGGGAGTTCAGACCGGGCGAGAAGTCAAAGAAGAAGAAGGTCCTTATGGCCTAGGAGGAAGGAGAAGGAGGGGGAATGAGGAGGAGGGAGACGAAGGAGGAGGGAGAGGGAACGAGAAGGAGGAGTAGGGGGAACAGAGGAAGAAGAGGAGGAAAATGGAACAGCGACGGGGACAAGGAAAAGGCTCAAGAGCAAGGATAATGAGACGGAGTGATGTCCAAGACGAAAAATGATATTGTAATGTAGCGAACCGAAGCAGGAAGATGAGGAAGAAAGCGGAGACAGAGGAGGACGAAAGAGGAGTGGGGAGTTGAGGACGAGGGAGAAAAGGAGGGAATGCGGAGGAAAAATTAAAGACGTGTGAGGAGACGAGGAAGAAAAGGAAAAAAGAAAAAGAGGAAGAAGAATGGGAGGAGAGAATATAGAAGATGGGTATTGGAAGAAGGAGAAAGAGGAGCCATGAACAGCAGTACCAAAGAGGAGGAAGGAACACATAAAGAGGAAGATTAGGAAAAGGAATACGGACAGGAAATTTCATGACATAACGTGGAATAAGGAGGATGAGAGAAGAAAAGAGGAGAGAACGTGCTTAAGAGTGCCTGGATTATAAAGCTTAGGCGTTGGGGAAGGAAGATTATGGAGAAATGAGGATGAACAAACCTTCAGATGAGCAGAAAGAAGGGTAGATATCCCAAGACAAATCCAATATAAGGGATGATGAGAGACAAAGATTAATATCAACAGAAACCAATTCTTAGTCGATCCATCCAAGAATTATATTGCACAAGGCGCTGGAAAATACACTGTACATTATAGGAGTTGAGGACATTACTACTACTTATCACATTTCATAGACACTTTAACTTGCCATACTTTACACTAACACACTTTACAAGCACCTCGCACTGCCACACTTCACATGCAGCAACTTATACACACCTCACTGTCACACTACACACTGCCACATCTTGCCTAACAATTCCACACATCACACAGCCACATTTTACACACACCCCACACTGCCACATGTTCAACACACCTCACACTGCCATAGTTCACACACACACACACACACACACACACACACACACACACACACACTTCTTACACCACGTAGTCATGATCCATACACCTACACTGCTAAAATTCACACTTGTATTCCTCACACTGTCGCAACTTTTGTCTCCAACTGCACAGGGCCTTTTGTAACACCCTGTACGATGCATACTGAGGGCTGAAACTACAAAAATATCACGGCTAATTGTTATATTCTCATCATTCATAAAGACTAAAAAGCTATATTTGTGACAACCAATGCTTTAGGGAACAGCATTTAGACTACATACAGAAAATCTTCATATACATGCATCATCTATCTGTCTACGTCTATCTATCTATCTACAAGTAACCTGGTATATGAAGTAATTTGTTGGCCTCTAATCTGCCAGGACGCCATTTTTACTTCTTCCTACGACACAATTTTACTCGAAGAACCTCACAAACTCAAGATAAGAATGGTCACCCTTAAACGTATCAACACAAGAAGTCTCTCCCTTCACTCACACCCCGACAAGTCTATAATCGTCTGGTCGTAGCAGGAATAAAACAAAAAAAGTACAGGAACAGAGTCGTGAAGGGACAATCGAGGAATTGAGGAAGAGTCGAAATATGCAATGCACACATTAGTTACGACATCTGTTGTTTTTCCTGGTTTTTAAATAATCTTCAGAGAGACAGAGAGGGAGAGAGAGAGAGAAGGGGGGGGGAGAGAATAATTCCTAGCATTACGGGACGGAGTGATGAAAGACCAGACCCGTTTTCTGTTGGTGTGACTAGAGGTGACTTAAATAGATACCTTTTAAGTGCTCCGTATTTTATAATATTTTGGCCTTGTTCTATATCAAATGTAAATTATATTTATTAGCGTAGCTTTTTTTTTTTTTTTTTTTTTCGCTAGAATGCTCCTTCACTTAAAGGTTTCTCCTCCTTGTTTTTCTCCTCCTCCTTTATCATCTTTTTCTCCTTTCCGTCCTCTTCTTCTTCCTCTCTCTCCTCCACAGAAACGGGGGGGGAGAAAATATAATGATTTTTACTTGACCTGAGTTCATTTCATTCTGTCTTTCTTCTCCCTTTCCTCTCTGTTTCGCCCCAATACAATTCGATCCGATTTACTTTCATTTTCAGTACACTTTTCCTGTAATTTCAACATCAATATAACTTTTAATTTCTAGTTATATTTCTTACTCCTCTCTCTCTCATATACCAACGTGACTCGCATTTCATTTCGTTTTCAGTGACAAACCTTTGCCTGTATTTCCACTCCACGTATATAGTTTTCACACGTAAATGTTTGAACGAAAGAAAGGCACTGTTATGTTACTGTTATAGGTGTGTTTCACTATGATGCGTCCAATAAATAAATAAAGTGTATAGAAGATTATTTGTTACATCATTTCTCGTAATAAAAAAAAAAAAACTTACAACATTATCGTCCGAAATATTACAACTTAGTACTCCAAGGTGTAAACAAACCCAATTTTCTTGTTTAACTGTAATTCATAGGTCTCCTGTAATCAGCCTGCATCCCACATTACAGCGTGCAGACAGCGACGGTAGAGAAAAGTTAGACATTTTTGTATCATCATCTCTTGTATCTGTTTCAAAGATTATCGATCACACTGAAGATTCACCTACACTTTCGCGTCCCCAGTTTTTATAATGAGGTCCTGTGTTTCACTGATGTTCGTATCTTTCCATCATATACAGTATAACTCGTTCACAGTGGGCAGTGCATGGAATTTGGTTGTACATCTCTTGAATCCGATTACCCATTCTTTGATTTATTTATTTAATTATTTTATTTAATTCGCTTGTTACACCCTGTCGTCCTCTTCTGCGTCACGTAAGTCATCATAATTCGCCATACTCTGCATAAATGACGTACAAAACAATATTAGCCAGCCTTATCCAAAAACAAATCGGTAAGGAAGAGGTGTTACGGAGCTCCCTTACCCGACGAAAATACGGGTCATAGTCTCCAATGACTCCTCCACAGCTGATTTCTCTCCCTATTCTGAATAAAATCCTCTGAAGGTACCAAAAAGATCGTCATCGGATACAGGGGGTTAACTTTTTCACAAGGACTTTTTTTTTTTTTCCTATACCACTCAGTTCTTCCGATATTAGTAACAACTCTCGTAGTGAAGATGTTAATGAAGGCTATAGGCTCTATCAACCCTCCAGTTCCAAGTCTCTCCCAAGCTGAATAAAATCGTCTTGAGATGGGAAGAGAAAGATAAGAAAATATGGTTATCGTCTTTGGATAAGGTAGTAAGTAAATAGATACATTTGTCAGTAACTGTATTTCCTGCTAATAAGAGTTTTTAATAAGCAGCAACAGACAGGCAGTTTGTAGTATATTCTCTCTCTCTCTCTCCGTGAAAAAAGTTGAGCTTGAGCTAGAGTTACTCGTATTCTGCCACTGAGCTACCTGTATGTGAAATACGCAACAACGAAGCAATTTTGGGTCAAGGTGAAAGAAATATAGTAATCCAGTCAGCTGCCGCATTATTATACGTAAATAAGAAACGCAAAGTACAAGATTGCTTGTCCAAACATTTAAGAAAGCAAAACAGCGGAAGCAACGACTTCCTTTCTACTGACTATACCGCCGTGGTAACCGAGTAGTTTTTGTTGCTAAACACTAAGCTGCCTGTCGAGAGCAGCCAGCTAGCGCCACTCGACTAAGGTGTCCTGCCATCGTTCGTGGATTAGAAGGTAAAATGAAGACAAAGCGCAACACCTACGATGGGTACCTGTGATTAGTACAACAATGTAAACAACGCAAATGAGGTGAGGACTCTGCCTTCTTGCATAACGACACACATGCTTTACTTAGCGCATGTACCTGGCCCACAGTGTTGAATAGAAACTTAACACTGTTTTAACAGGAAAAGAAAAACTGCATCCTTTGTTAAGTCTCCATCATTTCATATTCTGTCTTTATCGTTCTCTCAGGTTTCTTAATTTTAGATAATAAAAAAGCTTCCTTGACTGGCATTCTTTACTCTTTCATTATTGGTTATATAATTCAAGATTCAGCTACTACAAATAAGACTTGTTCAAGATCAGTATGTTTCACTTGAACAGCGCAGACCACAGATGCACAAATTTCACTGTCAGGTGCCATATGACAAAAACTGGAAACATACAAAAACCGAAAAACTGGACCTCCACCTTAGTCTGACTAAAACTGGTGGCTTGGGAGCTCACACAAACCCGTCACCTTGACCTCTGCAAAAAAATGACGCGCTGAGATGAGGCGGCATTTCTTCTATAGGTATTAAAGCAAATGCGATAATTATTTGAGGAACCTGATGAAAGAAACATCAGATCCACAGCAAGTATTCGTGTCAAGATCAATAGTTATAAGGCTCCTCTGCGTACAAGTGAACTGGGTCAAGGTGTGCCACGCTGTAAGTACTAATTTTGGAGTTCGAGAAAATCATCGACCCATCATTATCTGAAGTTTATTGAACTATGGTACGGGGAGAAATGTTACTGTGTAGTAGAAGACACTGTCATACCTTATACACTTTACACTGCCGTACCACATACTGCCACACCTCATACATGTCTCACACTACTGCATCACATACTGCCGCACCTCACACACGTCTCACACTGCCGCAATATCCACTACCCCTTCTCACACAAAGTTCACACTGCCTCGCCAAGCATTACCATGAACCACCTACCACACCATATACAGTCACTTCACACTGTCACGTCTCAGTCTATCTCACATCATATACAATGACACACTATCACACCACACATAGTATAACACCGCATACTGTCACACCTCACACTACCACAGCATATACTACCTCACCTCACACAGAACACATTGCCACACCACAGACAAAAGCACACCAAACACTACTACACCTCACGTTAAACTCACACCGCCAAACCACACACTACAGTGTAACCCCCCTCCCCCCCCTCCACATTTGCATACCACGTAATGCCACACCTCACACTGCCACGCCTCACAGGATCACACTGCCAGGCCTCCCGTCCCTTCGTGCACGATCACACTTCTTTAACAATTTGCAGACATTAATAATTTAGACAATAATTTGGCATTCTTAACAAGCGTCTCCAAAAATAAGGAGAAGAATTTGACCGGCACGGACATGCACCTCGGGTTTATCCAGCGCCGGATTGGATGTGCTAATCAGTACACCACCCACTCTGTCATTCGTTCCCTTGATGAAATCAGCCATTTAACCCTTTTGACTGCGTTGTTCGAACTCAGTTATATTGTTCTCGCTCTAACTTCGGACGATTTTATTCAGTCTCAAGAAACTTCGATATAGGTCTCATAATAAAGCAATGGTATAATTTTCGTTTTATTCTGACAAGTCCCATACTATTTCATTAGCCTGAGATGCCCTGTGATGAATAAAATCGGCTGGGGTAAGCTGGAGGAGAATACCACAGCTGTACTGACTGAAGGAGGGTTAATGGTACTAACACTCTCAGGCTCAGAGTTAAAGCCTTTGGTCTCACGTGTCCCTTAAATCCTTTTACAACTATGGATGCTTATTGTTACTTGACGTAGGCTAGCGCAAACGATTTTATTCAGTTGAGGGAAAATGTAGCAATCACAAGGTTACTCACTATGGTCCCATGCCAGGTGGCCAAAGAAGCATCGTGATACTTCCTCCTTAACGATTTATTTTGCCTATTACACCTTAACTCTCCCTCGCATGTTACATGTATCGTTTTAATTTAGCGTGATTCAGTTTCAGTAACACACAAGAGGATATTAAAATGTTACTTGCAGATTATGTCACTGAAGAAAAGGAGTTACGACATCTCCAAAGACACTAAAAATGCGACCCATATCCAGAACAACGACTGAAAATTTGGAGTGTAGCGAAATCTCCGAAAAAAAAGTACCCTAATTTACTAATTTCTGTTAGTGAAAAAAAGGCAATGAACACGAGACTGAGCTAAGAGTCACACTTATAATGACTGCCTGAAAAAAAGGTCAGCAATTAAAGGTCATATCGAGGTACGCGTGACGTCATCTTGCTTCAGGGTGTAATTGTAGGTCATGCAGGTTCATCCTAGCTTTACTGTAATCATATCGTAATCGAGGGGGGGGGGGTGTTCACGATCGGAAATAAAGGGAGACACACACACACACACACACACACACACGGAGAG
>JAGKTI010014336.1:0-15773 GCA_018397915.1 Birgus latro
GTTGCTACAGGTGAGAGTTACTCTTACCTTTTCATTCTTTCTGAGGGAACGTGGCTTCGATGAAAACGAACTATGGGAGGGTTAACTAATTCAGGCCACTTTAAATAACGTATTTAATTATCTATTTAGTACGAATTTATATCTAGTACAAGAGTATATTGGTTTTCACACAATAATATAGGTGATATAAGCATTGTTCACACACCAAACACATCAATATATGGTATCTTCCTTTAAGACATTACCACCTCATCACTTCTTTTTGTTTCTTCCTCTAGCTTGTTTATTCCTTTGTCCTTCACCTCAGGAATCACTTTCACCATGAATTTCGTCACTGGAGAGACCGCGGCGCAACATGTCTTTACTGGCCAGGTCACTGCTAACAGGTGAATTGCAGAGAAAATGGCATTAGCGGGGGAGGGGGGGAGGGGGGAGGGGCGGTCAGGTGAAGCCAGGCAGCATCCCCGCCTGACAGAGGGTAGAGGAAGGTCTCCCACATATGCCTACCAAAAATCACCTGTGAAACTTGAAAAATGTGCAAATGACTGACCTTGCAATTGCCTAACTTATGGGTATGTCATCGGGCGTCACCGTGACAAAACATTGCGATGTACCCATACGTCGTCGGGACGCCTCGGGTGGATGAAGGGGAACAATAAAGGAGATATTGGCAAGGTATTTAAAATGAAGATACAAGATAGAACCCAAACTATTGTATTCTAAATAGATAAATTTCATTTTAGTAAGGAGGTAGGAAGAAATTGGTTTGGCAGTACAGGAGTGGACAAATGACTGAAGCTAACGAATGAAATAGTTGCTGCCCCTTCCACTGAAAGTTCCAAGCATAGGCTAGATGAGCATATGACAAGTGTTGAAAAAAAAAAAAAGCAGCAGCAGCACTAATTCATCCTTATTCCTTTTCAGGTGTCTCTGAGATAGTCCTTTTACTCCTTTCTTGTTTTCTTATATAATTTTTATGTCAGATTGTTCCATAGCGGGCTGTGAAGCCTATGCCCAGAGTTGGACACAGCAAAAAAAATAAAAATACTGCAAGGTGTTTAAATTCTTCGTCACCTTTTTCCCTGTTGCTTCCGCTGGAAGAATCTGTGGGCATGGCAGAGTCTGCATCACTGTAATCCTTGTCTTATTTTAGTAGTTTAGTCACACTCTTGTTGGAGATGCCTTGCCTGGTCCAATTGGTCTACTGCAGTTATCCTCTCTTATGTTCTTGTACTTTTCTTCTTCTTCTTCTTCTTCTTCTTCTTCTCTCTCTCTCTCTCTCTCTCTCTCTCTCTCTTCAGAACAAGGCTGAAGGATGGAAGCTTGTGAAAGGGTGCAACTAAGTTCACTCTTAAAATATAAGCAAGTGTGAGGTGTAAGAAGGCATTCGAATCCTCGCTGGTTCAGGGAACAGTTTAAGGATTTGAATTTCATTAAATCAGGCTTTACTGATCTACCAGAAGACCCGCCGACATGTCGTAAAAATGACTCCGCTAATACCAATACACCAGTCCTGTATGAGACAGCCCTAGCATGTATTCAATATGGACGGTGGGTGTTAAGCGCCGAAATGGTGACATGTAGATTGTAGGAGGACGACTGGGCCTTGATAGCAGGCTGTGAAGCCTATAACCAGAGTCGGACACATAAAAAAAAAAAAAATCAATGTTTTGCGTGACGAATGCGCAGAGGAGGATGAGGAAGTGAGTGATATGGAATGTGAGGGGTCTAACAGCAAGGTTGGGTAGTCACGGACCATCCCGAGAGGCCAATGGGGCTACGGGAGTTAAAGGTAATAAAAATTTTGCTTTAGATGAAGACTCTCAGGTGCTCCAAACGTCTCTTAGAAAACATTTGTCTTCCCCGGGCCAAAGCAGGGAATGTATTGGATAAGACTAACATCAAGAAAGACAGCAGGGATAATCCCATTGTCTGCATCATTGTTTGAGGCAATGATGTTAGGATGAGTACTACTGACGCACTATGGCAGCAGTTTAAAGAAATGTTGGACATAGTTATGAGGAAGGGTGGGAGCCCGGTTGTCCTTGGAGTCCTGTCGAGGAGAGGACCTATTAGTGAGTGGATGTCCAGGACACTGGGACTTAATTGTCGCCTGGGCAAGTATTGCAAGGATCACGCAGTAACATTCGTTGACAAATGGGACAGGTGCTATGGTCGCAACTCCAAGTACAACAGGAATGGGACACATCTTAGTTGGCAGGGGGTTTCTAATTTAGGTTGGTCAGTGGGCAGAGCATGGAGGGATTCTTTATGGAGTTGTGTTAGATGAATAGTAACCCATAGCGAATTCACTCAGCGATCCTTAATGTCAGGATTAGATACAGTAGATACATCGAAGTGTTCCCCCAAAAGAAGAAAATACAGCCATTAGTGTACATACATCCACTATAGTACCTCGAAGACAAACAGGGGATAATGGCATAGAATTTTATAATAGCAGAGAAAATAATTTCCCATTTAGCATGAAAAATATATAACGAAGATAATTCTTCCTTAACCCGCCCAGTCCCGACCGATTTTTTACCCAGCCTACCCCCAGATCCCGACCGATTTTTTACTTTTTGTTTTTTGGCTGAAACCTTCGCCTTTGGTGAGAAACATCGAAAATTCATAGAAAAATCGCGATCCTGCGGTTAGATATGTTGATACAGGTGTCACTCAACCTTACATTTTCCTTCTTTTTCAGGGTACCTGGCTAAAGAAAACGAACTGTGGAGGGGTTAACTAATTCAAGCCACTTTAAATTACGTATTTATATCATTTATTTGGTACGAATTTATGTGTACTAAAAGTCTATAATGGTTTTCACACAATAATATGGGCACTTATAAGCACTGTTCACTCATCCAAAACCCCAGTATATGGCACCTTCCTTTACGACATTACCACCTCATCACTTCTGTTTGTTTCTACCTCTAGCTTCTTTGTTTCTTTGTTCTTCACCTCAGGAATCACTTTCACCATGAATTTCGTCATTGGAGAGACCGTGGGGCAACATACCTTTACTGGCTAGGTTACAGCTTACAAGTGAATTGCCCAGTGTGGGGGAGAGGGGGGGGGAAGAGGGGGTTAGGTGGGGCCAGGTAGTATCTCCGCTTGACAGCAGGTAGAGGAAGGTCTCACACATTTGCCTACCAAAAATTACCTGCAAATGTTGAAAAATGTGCACACAATGGGCCTTGCAATCGAGTGACGTACGATGCACGTCGTTGTGTCTGTCCACGGAAAAAAGTAGCGACATGCATCGTACGTCAGTGGGACTCGGCGGGTTAAGCAATAACTTATGTACTAGTAGCGAGTTTCAAGTGAATTATACCATCGGCAGCAGCTTATGTAGCAAAATGGACCAACTGAAGGCTTACAGTTGGTGTGGAAAAAATAGATATTGCCACTGATACTGAAACATGAATGAATTTAGAGATTAGTGAAGTTTTGGCAGCATTTCAGCTCCAGGGGCATAGCATTTTTCACTGCAACCATTTTGAAAGAAGTAAGGTGTGGTAACTATTTACGTAAAAGACTCATTAAAACATTCCAGTAATGCAAATCAGTAATCCCTCCACTATCCGACGTAATAGAGCCAAAGGCATGTTCGGACAGTGGTCTTGTCTGGATAGTGGCCCTGAAGCTCCAGCACCGGTCATTCCTGACCCTAACCTAACCTAACCCAAATCAGAAAAACACCTTCCTACCTCCCTACCGGACATGCATAGCACTTATTTAAGTCCCCTTTCACATAAATAATGCACACAAAGCATGAATTAACTGAATTTTAACAAAAAAATGATGATTTAGAGGTGAGTAAGGCATAGGTGCTCAGAACTTTCCACCATAGTGTAAGTAAGTATCGGACATGGAAATCATCTTGTCTCACATTTTAGGCACTAAATTACTGGATACAAAGCATCAAATACAGTAAATGATGTAAATTGTTATGAGAAAAATGGTTAGGTTAAGCTAGGTTAGATTAGGTTAGGTTAGGTTAGGTTAGGTTAGGACCGGACATGAAATTCACTGGCATTCACCTTTTTCACAGTTAGTGCACAAAAGTAATGAACACAAAGCATGAATTCATTTAAATTTAACCCCAAAAGAATGAATTTGAGGTATGTTAGGCACAGCTGTTCTCTGAGTTGGCAGCTTTGTTTAGGTACCGGACATGAAAATCAATGGCATTCACCTTTTTCACAGCTGGTGCACTTCAATGCTAGTGGTAACCATGCATGTACAAATTAAATTAAAAGCAGGAAATTATGATTAACATTTATGGAAATTTTTTACCACTTTACAGCATGCTGAAAACAGGTTAGACATGAAGATCATTATGGAAATCATTTTTCAAACAAATCAATGGCATTCACCTTTTTCATAGCTGGTACACTTCAAAACCATTGCATGAAAAAATGAAATTGAAAGCAGGAAATTATGATTTACATTTATGGGAATTTTTTACCACTTTACAGCATGCTGAAAACAGGTTAGACATGAAATTCATTATGGAAATCATCTTTCACACAGTATATGCATGAGATTAATGATATTGGAAGAACAAAACAAGGAATTTTGATGGAGTTAGTGTACTTACGAGAATGATGCCGCCATCCTGATGTATAACCTGCTCGGTCATCTCAGACTCTGACAGTAAGACCTTGCACCTGACTCACCTTAGCACTTCCGCTGCACTTTACACTCACCAGCACTTTTCACCAGCACCTCTCACCAGCACTTTCCACAACGTTTCCTTTCGCATAAGTAACTGTACCTTGCATCACATCACTTCACTGCACTGTACATAACAGTAAATTCCCGTGTGGTCTAGTGACGAGTCCTGGAGAATTTAGTCACTGTCAGAGTCCGAGATGAGCTGACAGAGGCGGCATAGGGGCTCCTTGGTGGGACGTGGTGATACGCTATCCACTGCAGGAGACTCAGAAGATAGCCGAAAACTATCATCCAGTGGTGACTCCGCCGTGCCTGATGTGCTGGGCTGTGGTTCGGAGCTAGAAGATCTGTCTTGGTGAGATAATGGTGTGGAGCGAGGGTTGACGACGGCATGGTTGACTGGCCTGAAAAAACTGTCAATGGTTGATTGACACAAGCAACGACGATTCTGACGATTAATGATGCGCTGCCTGAAAGCTTGCACTTCATCCACAAGTCCCAAGGGTCCCATCTCCCTGTCGCAGTCCGGGTGTTCCAGGTAGTCGAGAAGGAACTCCACATGTTCCCGGAGTGCACTCAGCTTGGGGATGGTTGGAGTAGTGGCAAGCCGTGAGGAGTCCGCATCATCGTCGCTGTCCTCGTCGGAATCTTCCTGCTGGGTACTCGGACCGGCAACAGTAGATGCGATTTCAATATCAGACGATCTGATACCCAGGATCGCCCTCGTCGTCATCCAACCACTCACGCACTTCGTCGACATCCACATTGTCTCCACCAGCCCGAAGCCTTGCATGGAAGTCATCCACGTCAAAACCTACAAAATCGTGTACCATGTCAATTCCATGAAGCAGCCGAGACCAACCATTTTCTAGAGTCTTGACAGAGACTTCCTTCCATGCACTGGCCCAGTTGTAGATGGCAGACTTGAGGTTGTTTTGGCGAAGGTTTTCAACAGTTTTTTGTCGTCGCATGTCTCGTCCTTCCCTGCGATCGTCCTCATCCTCGTAGACAACCATCACCTCATCCAAAAACCTCTGTCGGTAGAGCCTCTTCGCTGCCACAATCACTCCCTGGTCCATTGGTTGGATGAGAGCAATCGTATTAGGTGGCAAAAACAGACACCTAATGCCGTCATTTTTAGCCTGTCTAGAATCAGGAGGGCCTTTACCTGGTCACGTGGGATTTTCAGTGTCTCCGTCTGATAATGAATGACTTCCTTGACAAAGTGTTGGTGAAACCAATTTCTGAATATCTTGGTTGTGAACCAAGCCTTCAGAGAATGATGCCACACAACAGGAAGGACATCCATTAACCCACGAAGGCACCGAGGCTGCTTTGCACGGCCAACAATAACGGGCTTGAGCCGGTGCATGCCCTTAGCATTTGCACAGCACAAAGCAGACACCCGTTGCTTGGAGAGCTTGGGGCCAGGTACATGCTTCTCCGTCTCCTCAGCGAGAGTGTTAGTGGGAATTGAACGATAAAATAGGCCAGTTTCGTCAGCATTGTAGACTTGACCAAGAGTGAGGCCCTCCCTGTCAATCGAGCTCTTCACCTTCTGCCGAAGCTGTTCTATTCCTTCGTCGTTAGCGTCCAGAGCTTTGCCGTGGGCCTTACGTTTGGTAAGTCCGTGCCGTAACTTGAATGTGAAGAGCCAACCTTCAGATGCATTGAAGTCTGGGGTGTCCTGTAGCCTTGCGAACTTCTCGGCAGCAGCTTTCAGCTCTGTTCCACGTACCAACACACCAGCAGCAGCACGTTGTTGTCGATACCAGATGAGCGTGAAACGGTCAATGTCAGCATACTTAGGAGTAAACATCATCTTCCTCTCCACGTTCTGTCTGGTTTTCGAAGCTAAATCAGCCGTGTACTGCTGTAGTTTGTCTCGGGACCTCTTGATATCAAACAAAGTGGAGCGAGGGAGGTTGAATTCACGGAGGATCCGTGATGTCGGCCACCCGGCGTCCACCTTCTCCAGTACCTCCCGCCTCTTCTCCAGAGTCAAAACCACTTTCTTCCTCTTCTCAAGTGGCGGGGCCATCATCACATACACGATAAAGAAGGTGCGGAGCAGCATCAAGCCCTGCAGGAGATAGGGAATCACCACTAAACCAAGCAGTTCAGGAGCCATGTTGAGAGCGTGTTGATGAGCCGGCAGCTGAGTGGGAAATGAGACCATGAGAGAGGCGGGAGGAGTGAAAACACAGCTGTTCGGCGCGCACGGGAAATTCAAACTGACGCGGTCCAAAAAAATCGAATTTTTTTCTGATTTTTTTTTCGAATTTTTGGGCATTTTGGGGGTCGGACAGCCTACGATGTCTGAATAGTGATGTATCCGGATAGTGGACGTCCGGATAGCAGAGAGATTGTCATCACAGAATACGATTTAAAATAAGCTCTTAATCCAACATAATCCCCTAGATAAAAATTTGGAATGGTCGAGGGGTTTTCAGTAGGACAGACACCCCAAATAAATTTGAACTTAATTTCTTCATGATCTGTCTTACCAAGTCATCCACCATTTTCTGTATCACTAATGGCATTTCTTGTTTAGATATATTACCTTTGGTGGGCTCTGTGATATACTGGTAAATGAAATTTTCCTGTACTACCACTAGAAATTCCTCAGACTCTGCATTCCCTGTCTGATTTCACCAGTCTATCTGTGACAGGTTAAGAATCCCCTACAATTATTGCTAAGCTGGCTGTGATGCTTTCCTTATTTCCTCCCAAATGTACTTACTATCTGCTTTACTGAATTTGGAGATCTGTAAATAGTTCATACGACTAATTACTCCCTGTTGCTACTAATTTCAACCCAGACACTTTCAGTGTCCGTATTTACTTTAACTTCGGCTTTATTGTAACAGCTTAATGAATCTTCTACTTAAATAGCTACCTCACCACCCCTTTCTTCCCAGATGGTTGAACTAAAAAATACCCATTTTTATTTGATATTCTGTTAAAAATTTTCTAGTGTCTGTATTACTCCAAGTTTCACTAACAATGGCAAAGTCTATTTTCTCTGTCCGAATTAAAGTTCTACTCTCATCCATTTTGTTACATAAACTCCTGATGTTTGTGTAGTGCACTTTTAGATTGTTACGAGCAGTTATACCTCTACTTTGAGATTAACTTTTTTTGTTTTTTGCTAATAAATGGGAAATTCTTTACTAATATAACAGTTTTTTTTTTTTACTATCACTTATTGCTCCTCTATCATTGTTTGTTCTGTCCTCTATCATTGCCTACTTATTTTGAGGTGCGTGATAATATGTATCTACACTAATGGTTAAACTGTTGTTATTTTTGCAAGTCTCAATGCATCAATCCAAACCTGATGATAATGATTTCTGAGTGGATTTTTTACAACTTCCTGTACATCTAACTCTTAACCCGCCGAGTCCCATCAACTTACAGTGTACGTCGCTACTTTTTTCCGCGGACAGACCCAACGATCCGCAATTGCAAGGCCCACTGTGTGCACATTTTCAACATTCGCGGGTGATTTTTTGTAGCCTTATGTGGGAGACCTTCCTCTACCTGCTGTCAAGCAGGGGTACTGCCTGGCCCCTCCTAACCCCCCTTCCCCCCTCTCCATCCACACTGGGCAATTCACCTGTTAGCAGCAACCTAGCCAGTAAAGGTATATTGCCCCACGGCAATGATGAAATTCACGGTGAAAGTGATTCCTGAGGTGGAGGACAAAGAAACAAAGAAGCTAGAGGTAGAAATAAACAGAAGTGATGAGGTGGTAATGTCATAAAGGAAGGTGCCATATACTGGGGTTTTGGGTAAGTGAACAATGCTTATAAACGCCTATATTACTGTGTGAAAACCATTATAGACTTTTACTACACATAAATTCGTACCAAATAAATGAAATAAATACGTAGTTTAAAGTGGCTTGAATTAGTCAACCTTCCATAGTTCGTTTTCTTAGCCAGGTACCCTGAAAAGAAGGAAAACGTAAGGTTGAGTGACACCTGTATCAACATTTTTTTTGCCTCAGGATCGCGATTTCACTATGAATTTTCGATGTTTCTCACCAAAAGCGAAGGTTTCAGCCAAAAAACAAAAAGTAAAAAATCGGTCGGGATCTGGGGGTAGGCTGGGTAAAAAGCCGGTCGGGACTCGGCGGGTTAACCTCGAAAAAAAAGGACTCTAAACTCCCAACCAATCGTTCCAACCAAAATAGAACCTCCCTGCCTACTAAGACGAGTCTCATCCCAACTATACATGGCACTCCGTTCATAAAACCGGTCCCAGCTGTCTATGAAAGTTATTGCCTTAACTTTGTAATACCTTTCAAGGAGGCAATTAAAACCCATCGCCCTGCTCAATCATTCCCTCCCAACCCCCCTTCTAAGCAAAACACTGAGTAATACAGGGATCCCTCTGCTCTCACTAACCTTCTTCAACATATCCTTGTACTGCTGCCACATTACCTCTGTCAGGGGGAAATTGTAATTCAAAAAGAAAATGTAATATTGTATAATTGGAGTATACAATATATAGCTATGTGTGCTAGGAATAACTATCGAGTCGTTTATTAAGAGAGAATAGACTCGTGAAATCAAGTGGCGATTTCACTTTATGCTGGCTCACTTCGCCAATGCTCTAGAGTCGAGAATTTATAGACTTTCTCAACGGTACACAGCAGAGACTAGACGCTCAAGTAGGCTGTAATATTGTACCGTTGGCCTCTGAGAAAGTTAGTTTCTCCCCTTAACATTCAAATAATAATAATAATAATAATAATAATCAGGATCTTGGCTGAGCCAAACTCCTAGCTAGCACAACAGATTTAAGGATTAATGCCAAAAGCTGGCCTAAGTACCAGTCGTGATTAATATAAAGAGTTGTGCTAACGTGGAGTAGCAAAACTGTACTAAATATGTAGGAAAATTAAACATGACTGTTACATTTAACAAAGCTCAAGAAAACGAACTGTAAATTTATTGAATACAAGAAAATAAATTTACGTTACATGACTCCAATTCAAATCAAGAAAGGGAAATGCACTCACTCAAACACTCAGACAAACAGCTAAATAACCCAAAAACTTAAGCCTAGGAAAACAAAAGAAAATACTAATCGGTATAGATGAGACCGTGCTGAAGTCGATCACCAACAGGTGGGAGCTTCGGGAATACACGCCAATACAAGCTGAAATCTGAAATCGCTAAGGAAAGTGATCACTCGAGCTTTCGTACGGGCACAACCGGACGCTCCATGGCCACAAGACAGACTAACTCTGTGTTTGAGTGCCCGACGTGAGGGCGTGTGAGAAAGGGTGTGGCCGTAACGGCTGGGAGGCGGAAACGATAATTCAGAAATTATCACTCATAGGTATGCTCAGTCTGCACATAAAAACAATCACTCGCGAAAGAATGACGAAAGTTTTGACAACTTGATGCGAATATAAGTACGCAAGAGGATGGTTTGAGAGAATGAGCGAAATATCGTACATTTCATAATAATTCGTTCCTCCCGCAAAATCACTCGATGTCACGATTTACGTTACATAATTTTACGATGTAGAAAATTCGTGACAACCTCAGTTCTGTGCCTTTCAATATCGTTGCCTCCTGCACTGAGGCATTCAGTTGGTTTATCTCCACTACCCTTCCCGATATTTGCAATTTTTCCTAACACATTACTCACCCAGGCCCCCAGAAGACACACATGTTTAGTGAGTGAAATATAAACTGCTCTGTTTAGATATCTTACCTGTGAGTATCCAACAATGACAACATTTTTCTTATCTTTCTTGATCTCAGGAGTCCTACTAGAAGTACTCTCACTGTCCTCTTCCTCTACTTTCCTCTCTGACTTCCCTTCACATCCGTCACATGACGAGTTGAATGCATTTGTGGTATTTGTCTCCGTTTGTTTCTTAAGGATGAACTTTGTTGCACCCTTGTGAACAACTGTCTAACCTTCAGCTTTTTTGTCTCACTCCTCCAACATCTCTCCCAATAATTTCCTCATTTGCAACTTCTCCTGCCAGAGAACCTGTACCTCTAGGTTTAATTGAGAAGTTCTTCATTAGACTCAAGGTAGTCCTTCTCAAAACTAGCAGTGAGGACGCATCTCTCCATAGAGGAAGCCATCACGCACAGAAATCACACAAGGGGTAATACAAATTCAAAAATATACTTAACATACTAAAAACAAATTAATACAAAATTGTGACACAATTGCACAAGCTTTCAGCATTCCCAACACGCTCAACTGTAATACTAGACCACACTAGCACAACACTTCGTTCTGTTATGCAATCTCACAGGACTTATTCCTCCACCAGTGCCAATATATTTTTATGATTTATTACTGTATCCAGATCTGGATGCACCCCAAAAATATACTTACCTCGTCTTTAAGCCACTTCTAATGTATCCAAAACTTCATAAGAGATACACTATACTCAAAACAAGGGTAAATAAAGAACCTCCTTCCACTTTTGTTTCCAGACAAAAAATAAAATGTCCTTTATATCCTCGTCACTACAAGGACGCCCTTTCTCTTTTATTACTGCTACGTCGAGACAATTTCATTCAGCTTGTGGGAGACTTTTGGAACTTGAGAAATTAGATTTGGCTTTTCTAATTAACCTTTCCTAATATATCTTTTCCTGAACTGAACAAAATCGTCGAGGGTGGCATTATTAACTATGAAAATGTTCTTGAATTGATGTGATACAAGGTACTGGAAAATATGTAATGGTATCAACCTTTCCTATAAGAAAATGTGATCTTTATTAATTTCTCCTACTGACAGAATTTATATTTATTCTTTCTGTCCACTGACATCATTTTTGCTTGTTACCTAAAAAAAAAAAAAAATCAGATTCGTGTTGGCTTTTCGAACTGGAGGGGAATATAGAGCCTTTATTTTTTCTTCATATTAGAGTGTGAAGAGCTAATTATTTCCTCCCTTCCTTTCTTGTTTTTGCAAACGCTTTTTCACGTTGGCGTCACTGAATTATTTCTTCATCAATTCGCTTTAAACTTGGCTCAAGTGGCCCTTGGATTATAGCCACAGACACTTTATTATTAAAACTTCCCACATCCCTGTGGGAAGTTTTCTCATTTTTCTCAACATTGTTAAATTTATCATATCCCTGTGGGAGATTTTTTTGTTTTTGTCAATTTCATCATCATCATCAGCAGCAGCAGCAGCAGTCATCATCATCAATCATAATCATCATCATCATCATCATTACTTGATTTAAAAATGGAATGTTTCAAAGGCTATTTGACTTACAGCCAGGCTGTTTCAAGAACTGTTGAAGCTAGAAAAATGAAATTTTACAATAATGTAACCTTAAGCCGGATGCACTGCAGAAATAAGCGTGGATCTAATCAGTTGATTATTCTCAGTGGTCGCCTCGGGTCAAATATTTGGACTTTTCCAGACATTCCAGATATCATCAAATTTTCCATGAAGGACTAAAGCCAGTGCCACAAAAATTAATGGGCTTATAGATTATGATGACCTAAGATAAATTGCACGGGTGACCTTGACCTCGAATCAGGCAAAAAATTGGGATTTATCCGAATATTCCGGATTTCACCTAATTTTCCATCAAGCATTAAAGCTAGATCCACGAAACTTGGCGTACTTATAGACTGTGATGACCTACAAAGACATGCCCAGCATTATCCTTGACCTCAAGGTCCCTTTATAGGTTGGCTTCTAGTAGGCAATGGCTGTGGGAAGTTTTTCCTAACCAATTTGTCCTTGGACAATTTTACGGTGTTCAACTTAAAACTTCCCACATATCAGAGGAAAGTTTTCATGTTTTTGTCAATATTCTTATTATTTTTTCTTCTTAAAAAGTAAGTGTCCATTACTCGCAGCGTATTTAGTCTAAGCTTTCAAACTTTATCAGTTGGGTCTCCCAGCTGGCCGCTTCAGGCAAAATTGGAAGGAAATCCGTTAAAAAGATCTTCGGATATGTTCAAGAACATAGAAAACCAAATTCTTGGCAATATCTCAGAAACTACTTAAGCTAGAAAGCTGAATTTTATAAGCATATGCCCCTTATCAGGGAGCAGATCTCGAAAGAGTGTGATCTTAACTGGATGAACATACTCCGGGATCTCTTCGGGTAAAATATTTGGATATTTCCAGACTTTCGAGCGATTATCTACTTTTCCATGAAAGGATAATGCTAGAACCATCAAATCTGGTGGATTTGTAGACCTTGATAACTTAGTTACATGCCAAAGCTTGGTGACCTTGGCCTGAAGGCCAAGGTGACATGGACCTGGAAACTTTAATAATTGGGCCCTTTATTACTCGTCTTCTAGTGGGGTTTCACATAAAAATAAAAATTGTTTCATAATCCCCAAAGCTTATTTTATAGGGATGGAACATCGTTTCGTATCTAAATTTACTTTTTATTCAACCGATATTTTCCTTTATCCTGAAAGATCATGGTGCAGTCAAAATATGCCAAGGTGATATTTTGTAATGCCCAAAACCTAAGAAGGCATTAATGTAGAAGGCTGAAAGTTTGTGTGATGATTACCTAGTGTAGACCTAATTAGAATCCATGGAATTGTTGACCTTGACCTTGTGCCAAGATCATTTGCAAGATAAAGGTCTGAAATATAAAATTGGCTGTAACTCAGAAACTATTGAGAATAGAGTGATAATATAAAGTGCTCCAGACTCCTGAAACGAAGGACTTTTAGATCTTGGTGACCTAACATAACATTCATGTCAGGACAACGGGTCTTATGTACCTTAGATCTTTTATTCTCTCTCTCAAGGAGGGGCAATTAAACACAAAAGTAGTCCAACTTATACATTCTAAGTACCCAACAAATAAACAGCAACACTTATCACAAATAATTTACAGCACATAACCACTCAAACTCCATTCACACACCATCATACAAAGAATAAAGGTCAACTTGAGAAGCAAAACAGCACACACACACACACACTTACAAACATGTAACCAACATTCGATCAAATACTCCAGTCAATCAAAATATAAGGAGTCCACTGGCTTCTTGGTAGGTCAGGAGACCTCAAGGTGATAAGCTGTACCACGTCACACCAGCGGTCTCCAGAGGCCCATTATCTGAACACACTAACACCAGCAGTTTCCAGGCCGCCTCCACCAGTCACGGAGCAAAACAGCAATTAACCGTCTTCATGGTAGGCCAGCAGACCTCAAGGTGATAAGCCGTACCATGCCACACCAGCGGTCTCCAGGGGCCCATTGCTGAACACCCTAACACCAGCAGATTCCAGGTTGCCTCCACTAGTCAAGCAACAAAACAGCCTACTCCAGGGTGTCTCAGCTGGTAACAAGGCGCACCAGCTTATTGAACATCTTGCTGGTGAGGTACCTTAACATACCAGCAGATACCAAAGTACATCAACTGGTATAAAAACACCCATCTGACTTCAGGACACCTCAAAACATCAGACGACTTTGTTGTAGCCGCAGCAGAGGCGGTTGTAGGACTCTACTTTGTTGTGAAGGAGAATATGTTGTGGTCACGATGGGAGGATTTAAAGAATACTGGAGCTTTATTGCAGTTTATTTGTCTTCAAAGGGGAGCTCAAGATTAATTCAGAGTGTATAACACAAGAACACATTAATGTGAGAGCGGTTTTATGCTAGCTACTCTCGCGAGTTTCTATTTCTCATCCTCTGCCCTCTCTCGTCAATCTGAATCTCGTCCCTTTCCCTCTGGTGTAAGGAAAGCCTCGTCACGTGTACCATGCATGCTATGGAACCTTCCAGAACTCTGTATGTGTCAGCTTCCCACAATACAAAAGTGTAAAGTCTGTTACTTCCTGGACTAGTCAGGTAACACTTTGCAATCTCTTCACTTCCTTGTCTCTCACTCACTACTCTCTCTCTACCTCCATATGCTATATATATGATACTTAATGCTATTTATGTACTGTATTATAATAATGTAGGAGCTATGACAACTTCCGGGTGCATCAGTGGGTAGCCAGGCACCCAGCCTTAAGTAGACTCCAGGGTGCCTCACAAGCGACTATACATTCAGTCGATGTCGCACTCTGGTCCTTATCCCAGAACATCAGGACCCCAGCCACTTGCACTGAACCACAGCTCCAGAGTGGATACACACTGCCCTCAAAACACAGGCGGGACTCGTGTTGGAAACTCGAGTAGGCAGACTGCCAACCCTCCACGCACCCCCACACAAGAGCTGCGATATAAAAGCAACTACTTAGAATTACACAAAATACTAAAATCAACGATCATAAGTGATCAATTCACAGCTATTGTTAACAGAAAGTAAACACTAGATGACAAGTAATGAATACAGAGCTATCTTTAACACAACATTAACGGCACTGAACTTATAGGGGAGATGTGCACAGAAACACCTAGAGAAAGGAAATGCTGCCAGAACAGTGAGACAAGCGCTCACGTAGCCTTCCACCAACTCATACAAATAACCGAAACTTCGAATCATACAAACAAACACTCGACCCGACTAACCAGTTGGAGGCTTCTATGAGACACTCAGATGCTCGACTCATTCTATCTATATATCTATCTATAGCCCGACGCCCTAATCCCGCAAAGGGTGGCCGCAGACAAAACGCCTCTAAGTCGCTCTGTCACCCACCATTTGCCTACCCTTCCCCCAGCTCACTGCCCCCTCCATCATATATCTCTCAACTCCATCCCTCCACCTCATCCTCGGCCTTCCCCTCCCTATCCCTCCCTCCATCCCACCTGCATACACTCTCTTAGTCAGTATTTCATTCTCCATTCTCTCCACATGTCCAAACCACCTTAGTGTTTTTCTCCTAATCTTCTCAACAACATCCACATCCACCCCACAACGTTCTTTCACTTCTTCATTCGTCAACTTGTTCCTCCATGTCACTCCACATGCTCCTCTCAAGTAACTCATTTCCACTGCTCTCACTCTTGACTTGTTACCCTCTAGCAAGGTCCATGCCTCGCTTCCATACGTCAGGGTAGGGATCACAGAACTATCATGCAGTGACTTCTTGACTTCCATAATCACCTCCCTATTTCTCATCACCGATTTCAATGAACCAACAACCTTCCT